>SNQJ01S0066512.1:91773-104727 GCA_010110895.2 Picea sitchensis
AGACTCCATAAAAAGAAAGGGGGAAGGGGGAAAAAGGGGATGAGCTATTAGGTATTGTTATGCTACTGAATTGAAAAGGAGACTGATTTCTTGTGAGGAGTGAGGACTTTATCAGCTGTGTTGGAGTGGTAGCTCAGCCGTGGAGGCGAGATGGGAAGCTAGGTATACTATCTAGACTGTGTGTGGCCTCTTTGCGGCACGGGGGCCTGAGGGGGAAGCAGAGTACCCCTAGCGTTTGTCTGGGAGGTACCGGTGTAGTCTCTACGGTCGGCTAGCGGGAGGGGCATGGAGCAGGAGCAACGCGGAGCGCACGGACGTCATCAAGCGGGTGATAAGGCAAGGTACGCTTCTCTATTTTGTAGGGTAGAATGGTTATTGTATAAACTTGTAGTTTCAAGGGTTATTGTATAACTTAGTTTATAAACTGTAGTTTCAATGGTTGTTGTATAAACTGTAGTTCCCATGGATATGGTCTAAACATGTAGTTGCCTGGTTACTGTCATTTACTCTGAAATCCTTCTCTGTTTGTGGTTTATCTCGGCATTAACTGTTTAAAAGAGAAATTAGAAAAATAAAATAAGAAATTGCATTGGGGTTTAGCTCAACGTTTGAGGGTCAAAATTCTCTGTTTCTTGTGGTTTAAACTCTGCGAGTTTACAGTGGAATATCTCTATGATTTTGGGTTAAATACCTGCGTTTTTTTTTTTTACAATGAGATTGGTCTGCGTTTTGGTTATAGTTCTGAGCGTTTTCATATTGCCACGGGCGTTTAAATATTTCTGTGGGCGTTCTGTTTAATGGGGGCTTTTACATATGGTTGTGGACGTTTCATTTATCACAACGCGTTTCTTTTATCACAGTGTGTTATAAATACAATGCGTTTTTATTTTCACAGTGGGCGTTTTTTTTTATTACCATGGGAGAAATTACTTCACTGTGGGCATTGTTACCTTCCATGGGCATCTTTGCTTTTCACTGGGGGCATTTGTACCTTCTGTGAGCGTTTGTGTTGGGTTAAAGGGATTGCGTGTTGGTATTAATTTTAACCGTCGTGTGTTTTGTTTCTCCGCGAACTGGGAAGGATGCCCACGTTTCCACCACCCAGATTCTGTGTTGGGGTTATATTCTGCTAAAAGAGGCCGCATTTTTCCACCATAACGTTTTCCTTTGGAGTCGGCAACTCGCAGAGTTGTAGTCTATTTTTTTTTTCTGCGTTCAGAATTTAACTCAGTAATGCCCATGAATTACCTATGTCAGTCAACGATATATATATTGGGTAGTTTTTGGAACATAGGGGGGGAGAGCATTCCGGTCTGTGGCAATACTTTTTCCAAACAAAAAAAAAACTTAGATGGTACAGAGCTTTTATAACGTTCATTCTCAGTGCAATCTAAGGGGAATCCTATCTCTTTCCTTCCATTATTAAATGCGGTGGATTCCTTTTCCTCTTACATATCTCTGACAGTCTAATAATTAAAATCTAAGCCAGAACCTTGACCAATGCTTTAAACAATATTTTATAACGATAATTTGTATTAATAAGCTACACCGTGTACTATAAGAGAACACAAAATATTTCTCTTCTCACTTATTTAATGATTACAACAGTTCTTAGGAGATAACCTGATTCAACCCTTTTGTTACTGAATTTTATGGGTTTGCCTTCCTTCTAGAGATTCCTCTATAGGACAAGGCCACGAATAACTTGCTTAATCAGTTATGCAATTAATTGCTTTAATTTAATGTATAAATTCTAGACACAGATTTCATGTAACTTTGTTCGAGCATTTAACTTGTTTTAATTGACGACAGTAATTATAATATTTTTAATTGACGACAGTAATTATAATTTAACAGGTGAAATTGACAACAATAATTATAATTGGTTTATGTAGTTCTTAATTGTATATATTGTCTTAATCAGGACATAATTCAATACTCATGTGTAATGACTGCAGTTTTTATTATGTTTAAACAGGCTCCAAATTAAGGATAAGGTAGAGTGATTGTAGCGATTATCTTGTTGGTATTAATGAAATCAATGTTTTACAAATCATATATTTTACCATTCGTGGAATCTAGGTAACTAGCTTATTAATGATAATTTATTATTCAGGCAGTATTATTAGCTAGTCTTATTTAGTATAAACCATCGAACATGAATTGTTACATTCAAGGGTATAGAGTTCTTCTGCTTGAACCTAACGAGTTAAGTAAAGATTGGTTGACGTTATTGATGTTTACCTTGCATAGACGAATCACTAATATTTTAATAGGAGGCTTGCGACTTTGAATGGATTGTGTATTGGCAAATAAACGAATACCAAAAGCCATAGTTTTGATTATCAATTATTCGCAGGATACGGTAATGAAAAGGTAACTGGTTGTCGTTTTATGGTAATGATATTATAATTCCATTGTTGATGTTAGCAATTAAAGTGTAAAGTTATTATCATTTTAAATGCAATGTTATGGTAATCTAGAAAGAAAAGATATGGTGGTCTTATGGTGATTTGATGTTAATTTCAATATGATGGATGACCCATAAAATGTAGGGTCCGTGAATATAAGTGAATTCAATTATTATAATTCAGTAAACAGGGATTGTAGCCAACAATTGTACATTATTTAAGGCAGGGCTGGTAACTCGTCGTTGAATAGAAGTCAAATGGAGTAAACGGGCTGTAATTGTTGTCATTGAGTCTCTCTAGTGGTTGGTCGATGACGGAGTCCTACTAACTTGCGTCTTCCGTAGAGGTCATGGTTGCCCTTGATTTGTAGTAATTGGTTGTCTTGCAGTGCATGGTTGGCTTGTGTCGGGCGGGATGTAGACACCTCCACGTAGCCTAGTATGTAAGGGTGGGTGTGTGATTATTTTCCTATGTAAAGAATCCAGTGTCGTATCAAGAGTCTCGGGCCCTTTAAAGGAAGGGTTTCCACTTTTGCGACACACCTGATGGATATTACTAGTTTCTGCTTGAGCAATCGGCCAGGAGCCTATCTGACCTTCTCTCTCTCCGGAGCAGTGAACTAAGATTAAATGCCCTACTTTCCTATGCAGAAATAGTAATATCTACTACTATGGATTCTTCCCTCTGTGTTCGTACTGTGAATAACCCAGTATGTCGTTAAATGTTTGCGTTGTGAGCCTTATGTCTATGGTCATATATTGCTTGCAAGTACTCATTGCGTGACGTCGGTCTTCTTGTGATGATATTTGTGGTTGCGTCTTGTTGGTTGTCGAGTGGCGACGTAGAGTCAAGTGTGTCTGTTACTTCTACACGCGCACACACACCTTAAATAAATAAAAAAATTGCACCTGTTATCAGAGTTGTTGTCATAACGAGGAGGGTCTTACAAAAACTTCCTACTTAGTCTCACTTTGACCTAATTGACTGTTTGACTTCTTACACGATTCAACACATAATAACATATCCATTCCATTGACTAGTAAGGCATAAAGTTCCATTTGAAGCTCTATTTTTACTAGTTTTGTAAATACCTTATGACACTTTCCTATATCCCTTGGATTTATTCATCATTTGAGATCTTTGGTAGTATATAAAAATATATTTACTTTTTTTTTTAGGGATGTTGATATTTACAAAATTTTGTGTGTTAGTGTAATTTACTAGTATTGTGGCATTGTTGCTCTTTAAATGAAAAGGAAAAGCACTGAAAGAAATCTTGCAAAAAGGTAGAATTCATTTTGTTATGAAATATAAACAACCATGAGTAAGATGGACATGAATTGCACAGAGTGAATATGGCATTGTACTTAACAAATAATAATATAGTGTCATATTGTATGATTGTAGTTCAAGAACAAGACTCTATATATATGGAACAATTATTTCTTGAGTGCATCGTATTTTTTAACACAATTTCATAGTGTACAAGAGTTTAAAAAAAATATTATTAAAAACAAGTAATAACAAGTGACAAAATCCTTAAAAACTAGGTTCAGAGTGTTTGCTAGCAAACATTTACACTAAGAATCAGCACTAATATTCAAGATATTTTCCATAAATAGAAAATCTATATTAATTTGTTAATGTTGGTATTTCTATAATGAGTCAACCTATTCATACACTGATCAGGTTCAAAGTGTTTTCTAGAAAACATTTACACAAAGAATCAACACTAAGATTCAAGATATTTTCCATGAATAGAAAATCTATATTACATTGTTAGTGTTGGTATTTCTATAATGAGTCAATCTATTCATAGATTGATTTTGTTTTAGGTAATTTGTAATGGTCATTAGCCAAGCTATCAAGATTTCTTAGGTTAGTGAGTCTGGCCAAGCTATGGTATATATGCTTTCTTAGTTATGGCCTCAAACAAAAATTTCATTAAAAAACTCAATGATTAACATGATTATGTAATTCACGCTTGGTTTTGCATTTTTCTGTGTTCTTCATTTAATAACAAGAGAAAGAAATATTCATTGCCAAGAGTCATTTATATTTGGACTAGGTTGACAAAAAAACATCTTGAAACCATCTAGTGAGACCTAATGATAATGGGAAAGTAAATCTCCCCCTATGCTTCACATGTCCTACATATTGTCACGAGTCTTGATCACATCTCTGTGTAATACATGAGTGACCTACTTGTGTAGTAAACTGCTCAAAAAGGAACCCGTCTCCCACTTTGGTGGTCTTTTCCAATGTCTTCCACTTTGGTGGTCTTTTCCAATTGTAGAGGCCCTTTGATTAAAGGAATAGTTATAACGAATACTTCACTTTGGATGATAAAGTCTAATTTATAGAAATAAAAGAGTCTTAGATGGGAACTAATTAAATTACACTCATTTATTACTTTAGACATATTGACCAAAGTTATTAAATGCTTATCTTATTGATAATATTTATATTCATATAATATAACTTCAAATTGACAACTTATTGGATTTGTGTTGGATATGTAGGCATAATTTAAACATGGTAGGAACTATGTGAGGAAACAAGTAATCATAATGTTATGAGGGCCATGAGACCTAACACTAGTGATATATCCACTCATAGCAGAAACATTTTCTAATGAAAAGCCATATCATATGAGATTTTTTATGTTAGAAATAACATTTTATCCCTACCATCTAGTTATCAAAAACTCTTCATAAGTAAATTGATATTTCATTGAACTTCTGTTTAATAGTATTTTTAATGGTATATCAATGTTCTGTAGGGTGATCTCCTTCTCCAATCTCAAATGATTTAGCCAAGAATTGACACATTTATGCCAACCCATATTAAGCAATAGGTAGCAAGTTTTCTTTCATGTTAGTAGTCTCTTGTGCCTGTACATTAGGTACCTAGTTTTAGTCATTCTCTTAATGGGGAAACTATATCAAGCAAGGGAGTTAGGGAGTTTATAGTTAAGAAATATGGTTCTTTTATGTAACAAGTAGGTATAAATCTCTTAGTGGAAATCCCTTAGTTAATAGTAAAATTAGGTCTCTTTATGTATCCCTTAGTGGAAATCCCTTAGTTTATAGTAAAATTAGCTCCCTTTATGTAACTTTAGGTCACCATAAAATATTTCAAAATTATGTATTTAGTTCAATTATATCCACAACTATCCAACAATTTGTACTTGAATCTTTCAAGTGATCCAAATATATAATATAGCAAAATTACATTTTCTCCACCTCATCTTAATTTAATTTATATTAGGAATACAAACAACCCTCAATCCCATCCCATTTAACATGACAATAAATGAATTATTATAAAAACTATGACATTTAAACAATACTAATGGGAAGTTTAAAGCAATGGCATATAATCCATGTTCATGCAAAACCTTCACCTCGTTGTGATTAAAACAAGTTTGTGTGAGGTTATGAAGATTAAACTCTTTGTTTTGGGGATTCTAATGCATTACATTATATGCGGTCTTTGTGGATCCAACCATAGGGAACTTTTAAGGAGTATTAAAGAAATGTTCTAATACGTTTTTTAGTGGATCCAACCATAGGGAACTTTTAATGAATCCACTTGCTTGTTGTTTTTCTGAATTGATTTCCCTTGGCGAACCCAACTTTTTAATTTAAATGACTTCTTTGTGTGGGTTTTGTTGATTATAATGAAAATATTGTGGTTTTATCTTCTATCCCTTATCCCTTTAGTCATCAGTCCTTGCCTGAGCAGTCGGCCAAGAGCCGAATCGACGGTCGTCACTTTGGTGTTTAAAGACCTACAGATTCAAATACCCTGCTTTTTTGTGCATGGATGATGAGTGAAGGATAAAAATATGCCATGTTGTCTATGGACCCCTTACTTATATTTTAGTTGATTGAATCATGGCTGAATGTTTAGTTTTTGTGTCTTCTTCTTTGATGTGGATTGTGAATGATAAACTTCTTAGTTGAATGACAGTCCCTTGGCAAACTCAACTTCTAATTTCAATGACTTCTATGTGTGGGTTTTATTGATTATTGTGAAAATTTTGTGGTTGTATCTTCTGTCACTTATCCCTTTAGTCTCCAGTCCTTGTCTGAGTAGTCGGCTAGGAGCCGAATCGACAGTCGTCACTTCGGTGTTTAAATACCTATAGATTCAAATGCCCTGCTTTTCTGTGCATGTATGATGAGTGAAGGATAAGAATCTGCCATGTTGTCTATGGACCCCTTACTTATCTTTGAGTTGATTGAATCATGGCTGAATGTTTAGTTTTTGTGTCTTCTTCTTTGATGTGGATTGTGAATGATAAACCTCTCATTGGAATGTCAGTCCCTTGGCGAACCCAACTTTTGATTTCAATGACTTCTATGTGTGGGTTTTATTGATTATTGTGAAAATTTTGAGGTTTTATCTTCTATCACGTATCCCTTTAGTCATCAGTCCGTGCCTGAGCAGTCAGCCAGGAGCCAAATTGACGGTTGCCACTTCGGTGTTTAAAGACCTATAGATTCAAATGCCCTACTTTTCTTTGCATGGATGATGAGTGAAAGATAAGAATCTTCCATCTATGGACCCCTTACTTATCTTTTAGTTGATTGATTCATGGTTGAATGACCAATATTTGCGCCCTCTAATGACTGAGTACCTTTGTGGCTTGATTGTTTAAAAATTTTTTTTATCTCTGCGTTTTTAATTACTTGAACTTGTGTACATCTCTGGATTTTTTTTGATAAACTCTGCATTGTGGATAGATATTGAGGAGTGATGTCGACACAAGATTATCCAAAAATTCCTCGCAAACGCTCTAGGCATTCTTAAGAAGGAAGAACAAGAAATCCTTCTTCAACTGAGACTCTGAGTGAGTACCAACAATCTTGTCAGAGGAGATTTTCAAACAGGTCTGTAATTAGAGCAGCTGCAGAACCTGCTCAAACCAGTGTTATGGATGCAACCTTCTTAGATCAAACCAGTTGTTATGGATGCAACCTTCTTAGACGGTGTTGGACAATAATTCTACACCAGAATGTAGTGAACAGATCCGACAAAAGAATATTTCCGTAAGTTTCTAAATTTTGTTTTATTATTGCTAATTTTATTGTATTTAAATTTTTATGAGGTTAAATGTTGTAATCAATTTCAAATGTGTGTGTAGGAACTCAATTTGTATAAGGGGCCACAATGAGAGATTTTGAAGTTCATGAAGATTCAAATGCCTGCAAAGAGGGAGAAGGTGGATGTAGTATGCCGCGTTATGAAGAAACAAAGATTACACGCCAACATCCACCTATCCTTCCGTTGGTGATGAACTTCCCTCGAAAGGAATACATAAGCAATGACGCTTGAGGGATGCTTTAGTGTTAAAAAGAGGTTGAAAATGATTTGGCGGTCTTGAACTCTTCAAGAGAAAACAAAGTTTCCAAATTATTTTGGTATTCACTGAAAAACTTTATTGATACATATCATAAGATGGGGCCAACCACTAATAGTTTTGTCGATATAATGAGGCAAAGAAAGTCAAAGGTGATGTAAGTCCCGATAAATGGGACAAGGAAAATAGAGTTTCAAAAAGACTTAATTCCATGTTCTATTTCAAAGAGGGCCCAAAGAGAAATATGTTAAAGGTGCAATATTTTAAGAACCCCGACCTTGGCCATATGTATAACATATTTTCATGATATGGGAAATTGCCGTGGAACTATGAGGTTCCACACTATTTTTCAAGATATTTTTTATGGAGAGTTTTTCTCGCATTATGCACCCGTATTATACTAGTCTACCGTCCAAATGTTATGGGACTGGTAAAGGACGTATATATGATTGCAAAGTGGCATATCGAAGTGGAGAATTGCTAAGGCCTCCACAACCTTTAGTACCACTCACAGGGCATTTGCATTACTTTCGTAGTTCTAGCTACATCGGTTAAGTGGCCGGTGGACTACAGTCGAGGAAAATTTTGAAACTATGTTTTATGGTGTTGATGTTGGCATGAACTGTCAGTGAGAGGAAGTCAATTCTCGAGCCATTTTTGTTTACAAAATATATGAGGAGATAGATTCCATGTTAGTAGAAGATCTTAATGAGTATGAAAAAAAAATTCGTGATGGTTGGATGAAGGTCATTCAGAATAATGACCCGAATTGAAGATTGGTATGTGATCTATTTCACAAATTTGACGTATTTTATGATAGTTTACTTCAAGTTCTAGATTTAGATATCCTGTCTCTATAGAAATAATCGATATCTTCTTGCCATTAATTGTGCTTGACAGTTAACGAATCTCTAGCTCAGAGGGGACTTGATTCAACAAGTTTGAATTTGACAGATTGAATCAGGCATGTTTTTTTCTAATAGTTGTTCAATCTCCACCTTTTAAATAAGAGTTCAACAACATTTATAATCTTGTATAATTGTGAACATGTTGAACTGACATTTAGTTCTTAGTTGTGTTGCTCAAATATCCCTATTCCATCTCCTACTACTTGGACAGACTTGTCTCATTTTTCATTGGGAGAGTTTGAAGAGGTGGGAGTTCATAGGTAATATTTAAATTAATGTGTTATATAATCATTTGAATATAATTCTTTAAATTTTTCAACGGAATGTGTTATATAGGCTAATGTGGGAAGAGAGTACATGAGAGTGTTCACAGGAGAGAGATTGGGATTGAGGCTAATCTGTGATTAGGAAAGGATGGTGTGTCCATCTCGTGATGATTCATAAATGATTAAATATCCCTCTCTAGCACACCGAGCTATCAACTTTATTCTTTGAGGACACTTGCTCGGCAAGGATCCTGGATTACTATGCTATTAAAACTTTTTGATTTTGATTATGAGGCTATGGGTTGATGACATGTTGTTTTCATACAAGTATTGAGATAGACAGTTCTATTGACTTGGTTTTATCGAGTGTGTAGGATTTTGGACCAAGGATGGCAGGATTATCGATGAAACTCCCTGGACTTCGACCCAGTCCCGGAGGTACCATTGGGGTTTGATTGTTTTCATCAGATGTTCTTGAGCACCTCGCTTCGTGGTTGATTTCAGACTCGGTGGTTGCTTAGCCTTCATCCCTAGCTCACTACCTTGCTTGAGTAGGTTGGGGCTAGAGCTTGATCTACAGTCGTCGCCTTACGTTAAAAGACCTATGGATCTCAATGCCCTACTTTTCTATAAGTGTGGAGGATGATGAGCGTATATCGAACCTATTAGCCTACATTCTTGATGTTTTGTCCCCGCTGATTGTTGATTCCGCTATCTGGCAATGACCTTTGCATGTGGATTATCTTGTGTCATGGTTGGTTTTCTCTATGCCTTGACTAATAGAAACCCTAACAATCATTCCATGACCTTTCACATTAGATCCTTGCATTCTTCATCACAGGGCTGTGATGTATTGGGGTTATAGCATTGAAGCACTAATTGATTTCCTATTCGCGAATTTTGGGTATTCTCGTAATGAAAAAAAAAAAAAAAAAAACCCAATTGATTTAGGGCATTCTCTTACTGTTGTATGTGATGTATTGGGGTTATAGCATTGGAAGCACGAATTGATTTCCGGTCTGCAAATTTTTGGGTATTCTGGCAATGAAAAAAAAAACCGAATTGATTTTAGGTCTGCATTTTTATAATGGTATCCTGGAAATGGAAAAACGTTCTTATTTGTTATTCCTGTCTGCATTGTATTGGTACTCTGGCAATGGGAAGAACATTTGATTTCCTATCTTCATTTTATATTAGTGTCCGGGAGATGGAAAACGTTTTTGTATTCATGTCTGCATTGTATTGGTACTCTGGCAATGGGAAGAACGTTTGATTTCCCATCTGCATTTTATATTAGTGTCCAGGAGATGAAAAACGTTTTTGTAATCTTGTCTGCATTGTATTGGTACTCTGGCAATGGGAAGAATGTTTGATTTCCTATCTGCATTTTATATTGGTGTCCAGGAGATGAAAAACATTTTTTTTTGTATTCATGTCTACGTGGCATTAGTATCCTGGCAATGGAAAACAAATTCATTTCCATGTCTACATTTTGCCAACGTTTTTCCCTTTTAAATGATGTTGGCAACATGGAGTTCCTTCTGGTGCATTTTGGGCACACCATTCTACATATTTTAATTATGGATAGTCATGAATGCCCTTCTGGTGTGTCCCTGTAAATATTTTTCCCTTTTAAAATGAGACTGTGATAGCTGATTAATTACCCACAATTTTTCCATTCAAAACGTGACCGAGACCATTGTTTAATGCTCACAATTTTACTATTCAAAACATGTCTAAGATTGTTGTTTAAATGCTCACATTTTTCCATTCAAAACATGTCTGAGACCATTGTTTAATGCTCATGATTTTACCATTCAAAACATGTTTGAGACCACTGCTCAATGCTCACGATTTTACCGTTCAAAACATGTATGATATTGTTCTTTAAATGCTCACGTTTTTCCATTCAAAACCTGTCTGAGACCATTGTTTAATGCCCATGATTATTGCCTTTAAAAGTTGACTTTGATTGTTGTTTAAATACCCATGATTTTTCCTTTAGAATGTTGCCTAAGATTGTTGTAATTACCCACGATTTTTCCTTTAGAATGTTGCCAGAGCTTGTTGTAATTACCCATGATTTTTGCCTTTTAGAATGTTGACTAAGCTTGCTGGAATGACCACGAATTTACCAGAACCATTGCTACAGTTAATTGGCTTGTTAATTGCAATGTTAAATGCTATATTAATTGCCTTACTAAATGCCAGAAGAATTGCTAAAACTATGAATGGTCAACATATTCCTACTTATAGATTAAATGCCGCAGCGAGTTAAATGGTTAACAGTTATGTAAATTGTCTTGTTTTTGCTCTATTAATCGTTATGTTAACCGTCATATAAATTGCCTCACTACTGTTATATTAATTGTTATGTTAATTAACACGATAATCACCTTGTTAGTGCTATAATACTTGTTATGAAAATAGTCATGCAAACTACCCTGTTATTGCTCAATTAATTGATTATGTTAATCATTATGTTAAATGCCTGGTTAACTACTATAATAAATTGTTATGTAACAGATATGTAATTACCTTGTTGATTTTCTACAACAATGTTATTAGCTGGCAGTTTCCTCCTCAATGATAATAACCAAGTAGTGTGGTTAGTTCAATCATTATATCTAGACTAATGTTGAGGTTTAACTGTTCATAAGTGCTATAGGTAGAATTCCACTTTAAGAATGTTAATGTTATTATTCAAGTTTATGGTTTTTTTATTTATAGATATCGCCTAATTGGTAACCCATACTCGCTAAATTTGAGTCGTAATTCATGTTAAGTTCGGTGGGTAACTCGTTGACTGATGGAATTTAGACTGGTTAATTGATCTATAATTAACACCAATTTAAGTCATAGATAACGACCTTTTATCCTTGATTAATGGTTGTTGTTTAATATTAATTAATGTGGTACGTGGTTTTGTAAACGTTCAATGTGATTGGTTTTGCTCACTATAAGGGTTCTAGTTACTTGTGTAATTAATTTTGGGCTGTTAGGATGATTGTCCTTAACTTAGTATGCTTGGTCTTCTTGTGTCAGGCGGGATGTAGACACCTCCTTGTTCCTCAGAACAGTCGCTAGCCCTGAGACCTTAAATGGTCAAAATCGATGGAAACCTGGGCTTGAGCGTTGCTTATGTGTCCTGGAGGTCCTAACCATTGCAGGGTAGGACGGTCGGGTATTCATTCTTATTTTTCGTCGTTTGAATGTCGTACATTACTTCCAAGTGCTTGATATGGTTTTATGTTAGGTCGTTATGTTTTTGTTGCATGACTTGCCTCTGTTGTGTCAACGTCGTGTTGCGATGTTGAGTATAATGTCATTATTACCTTCCTACACACACAAGAGAAAAAAAAAAAGTTTAAGGGTGCTTTTACTGGTTGTGCATTGTAGGAGTCATACCAGATGGGGATGTTACATGTGGTATTAGAGCGGGTTCGACTCGCGACTTGGGATCTCTACAGATTTCATTGATATGATTTGATTTTAATGTTACTAATTGAGTTGACTTGTATTCGTGCAAGCAATCATGGTTAGAGGACACCGTGGAGGCAAACGACAGGGTGCTAGGGGAGGAGGCGGGATGCCTCCAGTGGCATCCACGCCTGAGGGATCTAACCCCCAGGGAGATGAGCAGGTTGTCGGACAGGAGCAGATAAAAGTTGGTGATGTGGTCGGAATGAAGAGATCTTTTCAACAGATGTCTGAGGCACTGATCAGCCGTTTGGACAGAGATGAGTCCAGGGCGTCGACACCCGCTGAGGTTCCGCCGCGTGCTCCGGTCGGAACTGGTAGCATTCACCGTGAACTCAAGAAGGTCAAATTTCTCGAGTTCTTTGGTGCCCCGTGTAAAGACCCGACTTAATTAAATACAAAATTAAAATTCAATTAACATATAATTGCCTTACGTAAATTATACATTCACTTCAAAAGCATAAATATTCTGCATAAGTTAAAATCTATCTACAGCATGGAAATAACTCAACAAATCACAT
>SNQJ01S0066513.1:0-40164 GCA_010110895.2 Picea sitchensis
ACACACCCTATACCCATCAAATATCTGCGCAAATTCCTTAGCCACATGAAGGTTATACCCTTCGAACCTTTTGATGAAGGCATCCCAACCCTGACCTTTCAAATCTTTGACTGCATCATCATGAGATAGCAATGCTTGAGATCCATTAGGCTCTATTCAGACAACAGGAGCCATTAAAAATATGACTGGACCGTAACAGGGGTGACTTAAGATAGCTCTGGGTTTAGATGGCAAGAGTAAAAGGAACAAATCTAAGCGGATAAAATGGAAACAAACCAAGCGAAACCCCTGCGCAATCATAGTATGAACATCGAGGTTTTGGTTATTGAGGCTCGATCACTCCTGGTAATAAAAACTTCACGTACAGAGCATGACAAAAACCCTCAACCCATAATGAAAATCTTATTAATTTACTCTATCAGCAAAAGGATTAAGTACAGGGTATGATAATTGCGCATTAATTCTCATGACTAGCATGACCATAGTTTTTTGCAAAGGGTTTAAATATATCAACACAAACAAATTAAATGCAAACCAACTAAATACATAGAAATCATATCAATAGTCAAAACATTCGAAAGGTAAGTCATTCAAGTTTTAGATATAGAATGGATACAAGCACAATGACCCTTTAAAAGAATGCTTTGAATAGGAATATAATACGAAACTAAGTTTTCATGTTTGATTTATTCTTTCAGTCATGAATCAAACATGAAACAAAACGAAAATGCAATTTTCAAAGAATTAATGAACATTTTTTATAATCCACTAATCATCTCCTAATGATAATATTCAGAAGATGAGGTGAAGGCAGCGACAGAAAGTGTCGTTTGACTTTCAAATGGCGAAATCGTGTAGGGATTCCAACAAAATCTTGGAAGGATAAGAAGAAGGAGAATTCTGATCAGAGGAGGAAAGGATTCAAACATCCCTTCAATAGGAATGAGCCTAATAGAAATCATCAAGATCAGTATGCTAAGGGTGAATCCAAGAAAGAAGACTCCTTGGGAAAAATAGGAAGACCACCTATCCAATGTTGGGGATGCAAAGAAGATCACCTATACAAGGATTGCCCACACAAAAAGGACAGAGTGAAGACTATGCATAACGTCCAAGAGGCTACAACAGTCGAAGATATGGGAAGAATCTATGCAGCCTTAGATGATCGACAAGAAGAGTACAAGTCCAATATGATCAAGGTGGAAGGTAAGATCATAAATCAGTCTGTTTCTATTTTAATTGATTCGAGAGCAATTCATTGTTACATTGATCCTAAAATAGTGGATAGATTAAATTTGGAGAGAAGTAAGCTTGGAAAATCAAGTTTGGTTCAACTAGCCACTTGAACCAAAAGGAGAATCCATCATATGGTCAGAGGATGTTCCATAAGTCTTAATGGTGTGAATACAAATGTTGATATAAATATCATACCATTGGGGTCTTATGATATTCTAATTGGAATGGATTGGTTGGACAAGCATCATGTTGTCCTAGATTGTCATAGCAAGAAATTTACATGTCTTGATGGAGATGGAAAATAGAGCACTGTGAAGGAGTTCCAAGACCCATATCTATAAGGGAGATTTCAGCCTTAAAACTGAAGAGATGTTTTATAAAAGGATGTCAATTGTATGCAGCTCATGTGGAAGAGCCAGAAAATACAAAGGGGACAAGCCTTGAAGATTTTTTGGTACTAAGGCAATTTGAAGATGTATTCCAAGAAACACCAGGGTTGCCACCAAGAATAGAGATAGATTTCCTAATTGATCTAGTGCCTGGAGTTTCCCTGGTTTCAAAAACACCTTACAGAATGAGAACACCAGAGTTAAAAGAATTACAAATGCAGTTGGAGGAATTGTTGAAGAAAGGGTAAATGCGTCCAAGTGTTTCACCTTGGGGAGCACCAGTGCTTTTTGTCAAAAATAAGGATGGAACCTTGAGTTTGTGTATTGAATTTCAACAACTGAATAAGTATACTATAAAGAAAAAGTATCATCTACCCAGAATTGATGACCTCTTTGATCAGCGAAGAGGAGAAAAGATATTTTCAAAAATTGACCTGAGGTCAGGATACCATCAGGTAAGAATCAAGGAAAAATACATTCATAAGATAGCCTTTAGGACCAGGTATGGGAATTATGAATTTGTAGTGGTGTCATTTGGACTAACCAATGCACCAGTTGTCTTTATGTGCTTAATGAATGGCATATTCAGAAATTATTTGGATAAGTTTGTCATAGTGTTCTTGGATGACATACTTATCTATTCTAAGTCGGAAGAGGAGCATGAACATCACTTAAGACTGTTATTGCAAGTGATGAGAGAACATCAGTTGTATGCCAATTTGACTAAGTGTTATTTTTATCAAAAGTAGATACATTACTTGAGACACATTATTTCAGAGGAGGACATAGCAGTAGATTCAGAGAAGATTCAAGCCATTAGAGGATGGTCAACGCCCAAAAATGTGTCAAAAGTCAGATCTTTTATGGGATTAGTTGTTTACTACAGAAGGTTCATAGTAGGGTTCTCTAAGATTTCTCATCCCATCACTTATTTTCAAAAGAAGGTGTTGGAGCCGCCCTTGTTTTTTAACCTGTCACAACTTTCATTTTGGATACTTAAATTCTAAAGATGGCCTTTTGATTTTTCCCCCAGAAACTTTGAAAACTCTGCAACCTTGTCGCATAAGAAGCGATGCTTTTTCTACTCTCAAAACAAGTCCACTTTCGTAGGAATGTTCGCTCTTTTTGTTTTACTTCAGGATCTCGCAAGTCGAATACTTCAATCCTTGAGTTCACGCGTCCCAAGTCACGAAACGACGAAGTCGTTTTCAAATTTTCGCCCAAGACATTAACTAGGGTAAAATCTTTTGACTCATGACTAGACATCGTCGGGGTTTCGCACCTCGGCATTCGCCAAACCCAAGTTTTTATTTTTACAGCCCCGAGAGCCGATAACACAAGGTACTTTTGGGATAACCCTGGTCAAGGATTAAAGGCAAAAAGCTAACCATGGTTAAATTGGTTCTCGGCGGTTCGCCACTCGGCCATATCTTTTCGAAAGTTACCGCGTCTAAAACCCCGACTCACGAAGTCACGACGTAATTATAGCAAGAATAATTAATCGCCTAATCTAAGATTTTCTTCCCCTTAATTGAGTCTTAATTATCGCCATCTCGCGGTTTCGCGACTCGGCATACTGATCTCTCAGAAGCTTGCCTTCGAAGTTCCGAGTCGTGATATGGTGAATAAATGGATTATGAAATTAATGATGTTCCAAATCGCGATTATAGTTAATTAAGCCAAAGTCGGTCCTCGCGATCTTGCGAGTTGGGGACTCAAAATGTTAAAAGAAAATCCACGAAGTAGCGAACAGCGAGGAATTGATGAAAGGTGGTAAAATTTGATAATTTAAGATAAGGCAAGATATACCCCGCACCCCGAGGCTTGCACGTTTCCCGAGGTATCCATCTCTCTCCCTACTCCGACTGACTGTCAAACCGCCAAAAATTGATGACATTAATGGAGAATTAGGGTGAATCGATGAATATAAGATTGGATTTTACGCAATAAATTTGTTTCTAATTACGATTTGACAGGCTTATTTCGAAAAGTACCAAAGCTTCAAATATATATAAGAGTTTCATTTTATTATAAGGAAAGCATTTTCATAAGCACACAGAGCTCGTCATTTTCCAAGTGAACTAATTTCTGCATGTATACGCAGTTCTATCGCAGAAGGGAGAAAACTCAAGCTTCAGCTATGGCTCCACAGAAAGCAGCAAAGGTGAATGTCGAGGTTGCAGGGCAAGGCTCGGATAATGTCTCCGACACTTCACCCTGGAGTGTCGACTCGGTCCCTAGCTGGTCGTTTGTTTCAGATATTCTGCAATCTGAGTTGGTGAATTATTCAGACTCCGACGACAATGAAAAGGATGACCTGAACACTAAATACAAGATAGTTGTTCAATCTGGAATGCACAGGGTAGCAACCAGACCACGGTTGCTTCCATATTATGATATGATCCGATGGGCGTTGGATCACATAGACTTACCCACCAGAACTATCATGAACGACCAGTGGGTCATGGTCGAGACTTTTAGACCGAAGCATATCCAAACCATGTATAAGCTCCCAAAACCATCTGAATACACGTATGGTGCTGAATTCCTAGATGAATTCAAAGAGAAGGAGTGCACACAATATGACAAAACCATGCCCGGTTTGATAAAGGATTGGGTTTCGTGCTCCGCGAAATTCAGAGCAAATGACCAGGGCGTTTATTCAATCGCTTCGCTGGAGCCACAGTATAAGTATGTGGCAATGATGACATGTCGACTATTCGGAAGGGAGGACACATCGCATTTCTACATTGGGTGGGTGCCTCTCATGTTTCGGGTCGTAGAAGGTTGCTCGTTTAATTGGGCAAAGATACTCTCGGACAGCTTGGCCAACCGGGTCATAGAGTATCGGGAGCAGAAGGCAAGTGGGAGACCGTCCTCATTTTTCATGTATGCATATATTATGGACGCGGTATGTTCTATGACACCATTCCCTTTGATGAGTTGGGCTTGGAATCCAGTCCAAGAAAATCCCGTACATGAGTATCATGACAAACTGTGGGAGAATAAAGCGGAGCAATTCATTTACGAAATTTTCAACTGGGTGATGGTGCCACTGCACATTGCCATTTTTGGTCACCCGCCACCTCATATCTCGGACAGCATTGTTGCGAATCTGAGTGGTATAGCGGACTGGTACGTGGAAGCAGAGTTCTCCTACTTCAGAGTGTTCGGAGTTGTTATTCCCCCGCTTGCACTACCATTGTTCATCCCCGACAAGTTGGCTTATCGCGAGATCGCCCGACAATCAATGATCAGTGGGGTGAGTAAAGAACTCAAAGCATCTTCAAAGAAGGTGTGGCCGTTTTTTCCCATTTGGCTAAATTCTTATTCTTTATTAGATTTCGGGCATGCCAAAGTTGAGGCTGCAGCCCTCGAAGACCTGGGTTTGGTCTCCATCGAGTATAAAAAACATGATCCCCAGAAAATTGTAAGCAATCATTTAGCTAATTATGGGATAAAGAGGTTTGAACATGAGTTTTCACCCTCGGATGACGTTTTCCAAGGGGCAAGGTCTTATGAAGAAGTGCTAGCTTGAATCTGATCTTTAGCACCCGAAGACACAGCCTCTGTATTGAAATTTCAAGAACACAGACGAAGATGTCTCCCCGCTGTGTTGCGAGGAGGGAGCCCGGACGTGTCTGAGACAGAACTGGAGGATGCTGAAGACCCCAATGATGCAATTTCTGGCTCGGGAAAAAGCCAGGACGAGGGGAAGAAAACGAAGAAGCCTGAAGCAGAGACATAGAATCCGGACCCGCCAAAGAAACAAAATCCAGAAACTGAGACGAAGACCCCCGAACCTCCGAAGAAGCAGGACCTGGTCGTCACCCCAGGAAAGACAGCGGAACAAATCAGGGAACCCATCACTTATGTCACCCCCTTGCAGTCAACTCAAGGAAATATAGAATAAGGATGGATTTTCAATGAGGAACTGAGGCCTATCAGAGCAGAAGAGCTTCCTCCAAGCGAGTTCTTCTTTGACAAAAAGAGGAAAGTGGTGGTGAAAAGGGAATTCTACCAGGAGGGAGAATCGACTGCTAAAAAGGTCAAGGTTATGACTGATGGAAAGAACAAAAAGAATGAGCAATTCGCCATGGATATCGTAGGAACGCTAGGAGCGTATGCATCGGTGAATCAATTTTCGGTCGGAGTGTTAAAAAACCAGCTCAAAAGGAAAAATCGCCTGATCAAGACTCTCGAAGCCAGAGTAGCTTCGGCCACAGAAAACACTAAAGGTCAGGTGAGCGGGGAGATAGAACTGGCCCGACTAGCTAATAAGAATGAAATAGAAGTGCTCAAAGCAAAGCTAGAGCAAGCACATCTGATGATCCGAGATGGTCGGATACACTCGGGCCAACAAAGGACTATTATTGTAGAGTTGCAGGCTCAGGTAGAGACTGTCGAAAGAAAAATGATCGATGTCGAGGGGTTTAAATCCAGAGCGATCTCGATTCGGAGCAGGATCTCTTCTGCACAACAGAGTTTGCTCGCCAAAGTAGGAGCGATTCGAGAGGATTGTCTGTTGATGCGTTGGGTTTTTGAGAACCTGACTGTCAGAGAAAGGGATGCAGAAGCGGCTCGGGTCGCCTTCCAGGAGGTGGTGATAGCCACAAACAACAGAGTTTCGACAAGTTCTCCGGGACTCGCCATCCCAGAACAAACTAGAGGTAACATTCTGTTGAAGGATTGGGAGCATAACATTGCCCTAGGCAAGGAACAGGCCCAAAAAGTAACCAATTCATTAGAAGAAGCCTTCAATTTTGTAGATGGTGAGTTGTTGGGTATGGACAGTGGAGGCGACGCTGAAACATTAATGCAAATGAATGTAGAACAGATCTCGCTCAATCTAAAAGAGAAGGATGAGAGAATTTCGATCGATATCTCTCAGATGGACAGGGTGGACATGGCTCGCGTTGACAATCATTTGATACAACCCAGCGCACAACTAAGTGCCCTCAACATCATCGATGCACAAATGGGAGACAAGATGCATCAGTTAGCCTGAGAATGTTACTTCGCCGAGGCCAGTTGTCAAGCGGAACCTTCACGGCTCGTATCTCAACTCGTAGAAAGATGTATCGCCTGCACTGAGTCTGCGCAAAGACGAGCACCTGGCACTTAATGAAGACAAAATAGGGGAGGTGGAGCGATTTCTCTCTCCTCTGTCATAACTGAAATCTTTGCGACTATTGAGTTTCTACCTGCTTGGAAGGAATTGTATAAATATACCCCAGAGAGAAATAAACATGGCTGGATCCTTTTTGAGATTTTGTAATAGAGTTTTTGCATTGAGATTTAATACAAGCAGATCTGATATTCTCAATTCCGTCACTTCGATATTACAAGTTTGCTTTCTTGTTCCTCATTTTTCATTTTCAATTCATATTCGTAATTGATGTGCTTCGTTATAATTTAGTACTACCACTACTATAACGAATAAATTTGGGTTTTCTGTAATTGTTTATTGCCTTTCCTCTACACCAGCTATCAGCTGTGTAAGACCAATTTGCAGTTTCGGAATTCTACATGCATTTTTTGTTACATCGGTTATTTTCTTAAATATTTTCTTCTTCTGTTTACTTCGTAAGATTTTCCCTTGATAGGAACCTGACACTRTAAATGGCTTAATGTTTTTCCCCCATCTCACCCCTTTGATTAAGATATAATATAGTTACGGGAACGAGCCTTAGATTTGCATACATCGTTAATACTGCAACCGTGAATTCTCTTTTATAAAACTAAACTGAGACAGCACTCAATCTTTCTTAACAGTTCTCTTACCAGTACTGTTCCCCCATGATAGTTCCTACCCCAGCTCAACCTAACATTGAACCCGGATTATTCAACCAAACGCATATTGCCTTGAGCCTCTTCAACACTATCCTTAAAACAGCCACTAACCAGGCCGAGCTTGAACAATCATGGGTAGCCATTGAACATGACATAACTATTCAGGAGCAGTTCGAAGCCAGGCAACCTCAACGAAGAAATCTCCCTTAGACTCTTTCTCCAAAGGTTGACATTTTCCCTTCTCCTTACCTTAACCACTTTCATATGCCTTGACACTGTGCTTTTGAGCCTTAGGTACAGACTCAAGAAAAACATATTTCTGGCGCCACTGTCGGGGAGCGAAGTTACGAAATCTTTTTCCCTGGGAAAATGACAAATTGTTTTTCGTTGAAAGTGTTACCCTTTGATGGTGAACAAAGAGTACACACCTTTTAAGGATTTTTATCTTTCACTTGGTGACTCCACGTAAAAATAAACTAGCATTCACTCGAAGAAATACCAGACAGAACCCGGATGGTGAGCAGATTACACCAGTTTCTGATCCTGAAAAAATTCTAAAGGCGAGAGGCTCTTTTAAGCCAATCGCTGCAATTTACCAACTTGAAATCCCATCACTGAGGGTCGAGAGTCCTTCCGAACCCCGGACCTCGCTCAATCCTTACTTTGACGCTAAACATTCAATGCCCTATACCGAAATCGGAAGTGAGATTCATCCAACATTCCCCTTGATACAGAGGGGAAGGGGCCCTTTTGAAGGTTCGTCATCTTTCAAAACACCATCTTATCTTCAGTTAAATTTCTCGACTTCTCCAAATCCCGAAGAGTGTGTTACACACTCGTTTCTCACACCCGTCGGTTTTCCCGATTCTGTCTCTTGCAAGTCTGAGGAACCGACTCCTCGTGTTCCTCATCCTTCCTCATCAGAGTCTCCTCTTAGCGAAGAAAATATAAAACCCCTTTTATTTTTTGAAAACCTCATTTATAACTCTCCACAAACAACGATGGCAGCCACCGGAGGAGGAGGTGGAGGGTTTATAGGAGGGGGGGGAGGGTTTGGAGGAGGTGGAGGAGGATCCCCCCAAGGTGGAGGAGGAGTCCCCCAAGGAGGAGGTGGATTTCAAGGGCCTCCCCCCCCTCCCAGAGGTTTTGCGAAAGTCGCAGCCTGATACGCCCCTTTGGTGTTGCCCGTCCCCCTACACGATCTTCCAGAAAACTACATAAATAATTTACCAAAATTCACCGGGGAGGGAGATCTGACCGCCGCGGAACATATTAACTTATTTGACCAATTCGCAGATATCTTCGGTATCGAGCATGAGGATGTATATTCTAGACTCCTTGTCCAAACCTTTGAGGGTCAGGTCCGAACTTGGTTTCGAAGCTTGCCCGCAGCTTCTATCCCTTCATATGATGCTTTGGAAGATGCTTTCCTCAGACAATGGGGCGAGCGAAAAGATCACCTCTATTATCTAACCGAATTTGGGGCTTTGAAGAAAAAAACTCAGAATCAGTTGTAGAATTCATCCAAAGATGCAATAAACTGTACAACAAAATCCCAGCTGAAGTCAAACCATCTCCACCCGTGGCCAAGGTGACCTTCGTCGGAGCTTTCGAGCTGGATTTCGCACTACTTTTGCGAGAGCGAAGGGGAGCCACCTTAAACTACATGCAGGACGATGCGGTAGATATAGAATCTAACATGATGGCTTCAGGTAAACTTAAGGCTAGAGTAGAGACTGGAAACCGAGAGCCCAAGCGTTTTAGAGAAAAAGCGGGCCCTTCAGGGTCCAATAGAGCCTTCGACGATAGGGTGGACGATATGGCTAGGGTGATCAAAGAGTTGTCAAACA
Organism: Picea sitchensis; assembly: GCA_010110895.2. Taxonomy (NCBI): domain Eukaryota; kingdom Viridiplantae; phylum Streptophyta; class Pinopsida; order Pinales; family Pinaceae; genus Picea; species Picea sitchensis. Next base: position 9,269 of record SNQJ01S0066513.1, read on the forward strand.
AAATAACCTGGATGGAACTCGAACAGTCCAAGTCTGAATCTTACCCCAAAAAGGATTTCAAAAAAATTCAAAACCCTCCCAATCAGCAAAGACCAATAAAAAAGGAAGATCAAAAAATACAAGCTCCCTTGAAGAATGAGAATTTTATAGGAGCTAACGATTTTCAAGACTTCGAGGATTCAGATGATGACATCGCAAACTTCGGTGATGACTGTAGTCAACCATATCTGACTCGTGAAGACTACGAAAAGTCTCTGAATGTGTCGGAAACGCCAAATGAGAGTGAAGAGGATGATCCCAATGAGATCTGTGAATCCCAACTAGAAGCTGTGATAATGATGGTTGAGCTTCAACCAAGGTACAACCTGAGATCTAAGAATAAATATACCTCGACAATTCAACCCAACAAAATCCTTCAGAGAGGTCAAGCTTACGAGCCTCCTTCGGACGAGACTCCACCACCCAACAAAAAAACAAGAAGAGTGAGCACTCAGGAATCCGAGGTAGAAAAAGTCGGAGCTCAAACACATCCAATCAAACCCGCAAACAAAGACACTTCTTCAACTAAGACCATGAATGATAAATCTGTCCAGACGAATAAGTCAGAAAGAAAGAATTCGAAAGTCTCAACTGGACAAATAGACAATGTAAACGGAGCGTTCAGTATCGAAAATGAGTTAAGCAAAATTAAGATACCCATCCCTTTGGTGGAATTAGCGAAAAACCTTGTTTATCGCAAACAAATTACCAAAATGATAGGTGTCTCTGAACTAGAAAGAAACTCTGATGTTATAAACTTGGAAGATGATAGACCTAACATCACCTTTGGTCCCCATTTTGAAGGGTCCAAAGACAACATCACTCCCTTCTATATCACTCTGAATATACATGATCAGTTGTTGCATAATTGTATGTTAGACTCCGGAGCTTCCCACAATGTTATGCCCAAGATTATAATGGAGAAGCTGGGTCTCCAGATCACAAGGCCTTATGGAAATCTGTATTCATTTGATTCAAGGAAGGTTAAATGCATGGGGATGATAAAGGATCTGGTAGTTACCTTAGCTCAGGTCCCTGTTAAAAGTATCATAATGGATGTGGTTATCGTCGATATTCCCCCTAAGTACGGTATGTTGTTATCCATGTCATTGGGGGCCAAGTTGGGAGGATCTCTTCAGTTAGACATGTCCTATGCCACAATCCCTGTCTTCGGGGGTCATTTCACTAGTTTATACAGAGAAACAAGATTAGCATACACGGTCAGGGACCCTCAAAACCCACACAACTTCCCCATTTACATCGCAGACCAAGATCTGGGAAACTGCATTTTGTCTTTTGATGATGGTCTGGATGGTTGCCTGGAAGAAATCAATGCAAAGCAAGAAGAGTTAAGCCCCTTGAAATAAGAGCTGTGTAATACTAGTGTATGGAAAATGTATTTCGATGGCGCTTCATCTTCTGAAGGAGCTGGTGATGGGGTACTTTTGGTAGCACCTGAAGGTAAGTTCATTGTTCCTTTCTCCTATCATTTGCAGTGGGACATAGATCACACTAATAACGTATGCGAGTATGAAGCATTGATCTTAGGATTAGAGGCTGCCAAGAAATTAAATATAAAGAACTTGGAGGTATACGGTGACGCGGAATTGATAGTAAGACAAGTGAACCGACAGTACCTAGCCAGGCATCCCAGACTAAGAGCATATAGAAATTGTACTTGGGACCTCATCGAAAAAAATTTCTCATCTGTAAATATCCATTTTATCCCTCGCACCGAGAATCTACATGTTGATGCATTGGCAAAGGAAGCTTCAACCTTTTCCCCTCCCACGACCTTCAAACTGAAATACCATATCGAAATCAGATACAAGCCTTCCATACCAGACAATATCCGACACTGGCAAGTCTTTGAAGATGATGAACAGATTAAGAAGTTCCTTACTGCAATAGGTGAATTTTCAGAAACTCACGCTGACCAAGAAAACCAAAATGATTCCATGTGGATCATGCAGGAAGGAGAGGACCCGAAGTTTTCCGAGAAAAAATCGCGGATCATCGTATGTTGGTCCTTAAAAACAATCAGATTCCCAAAGGATTGATTCCTTTGGAAAGACTTTTCGATCAGAACGATGTACCTGTAAAGGCCACTTTGCAGCCCCAACCAGAAGAGGTGGAGGACTGTGATATAGGGACTGAAAAAGAACCCCGAATGATAAAACTATCGAAATTCCTCCCTCCCAAAATGAAGGTGAAGTACCAAGACTTGCTCAGGCAATACAAAGATGTTTTCGCCTGGTCCTATGATGAATTGAAAACATATGACACTTCCATTATTGATCACAAGATACCTTTGAAGCCCGGGGTCAAACCGTTTAGGAAAAAGCTTAGGCAAATTAACCCCATTCTGTTACCTGTGATCGAAAAGGAAGTCAAAAAACTCTTGGACGCTAAGATAATCATACCTTTCAGATACTCAGACTGGGTAGCTAACCTAGTTCCAGTCAGGAAAAAGAACGGGGCAATCAGACTATGTGTGGATTTTCGAAACCTAAACAAGTCGTCTCTCAAAGATAATTACCCGCTGCCCAAGATGGACCACATTTTAGAAAAGTTTGTTGGAGCTAATCGAATGTCAATGATAGATGGCTTCTCTGTTTATAATCAGATTGCTATGAATGAACAGGACAGGGAAAAAACTGCATTCACCACGCCCTGGGGTACTTTCATGTATGACAAAATGCCTTTTGGTTTGATGAATGCAGGGGCCACTTTCCAACGAGCTATGGACATCGCTTTCATGGGAGAAAGGGACAAGTTCATAGTCATTTACCTTGATGATCTGACGGTTTTTTCTAAAACTGACGAAGAACATTTGATGCATCTCAGATAGACGTTAGAAAAGTGTCGCAGGTTTGGTCTATCCCTGAATCCAAAGAAATCTCATTTCGCTATGTGGGAAGGTAAGCTTCTAGGCCATGTCGTATCTAAGGAAGGAATCAGGATCGATCCTAAGAGGATTGAAGCGATAGATACTATCACTATCCCGAGAAATATAAAATAAATTCAATCATTCTTAGGTAAGATAAATTTGCTGTGAAGGTTTATTCCCAATTTCGCTGAGATTGTCAAATTGATTACAGGAATGTTGAAGAAGGACAGTGGGGTAAACTAGACCGCCGAGGCCAGGGCATCTTTCGTGCACATCAAAAAAGTTATAAGCGAGGCACCCGTGTTAGCAAGTCTGGATTATCTGAAAGATTTTCTCATCTTCTCTTTTGCTTCTGAACATACCATCGCCGCGGTACTCTTGCAGAAAAATGAAGAGGGGTTCGAACAACCGATAGCGTTTTTCAGCAAAAGACTCAGAGATGTAGAACTGAAATATAACATAATGGAAAAACAAGCATACGCAATGGTAAAAGCATTGAAATCGTTCAGAACCTATGTGTTACATTCAAATATAATTGCATATGTACCCACTAGTTCTGTAAAGGACATATTGGTACAGCCGGACAGTGACGGAAAAAGAGGGTGATGGCTCGCTAAAATACAAGAATTTGATCTGGAAGTCAATCTGACTAAACTGATAAAGGGGCAGGGTTTGGCCAAACTCTTGGCCGAGTCAAATCTTAGAGCCCTTGATATTAATTGCCTCCAGGAAGAAGACGGAGACACCCACCTGCACGAGCTGGATGACCGGACAGATCCAAGAAAGATTGAAGAAAAGTTCATATCGTCGGGCTGGTATAAAGACATCGTGTTCTACTTGTTGAACCTGAAGTGCCCAGATGGACTATCGCCAGCCAAATGTAGAAATTTAAAACTCCACGCTGTAAAATATTGCATCGTCAAAAACTAGCTATATCGGAAGGATCCACTCGGGTTCCTACTAGTTTGTTTGGTCGAGTCAGAAACTCCTCGGGTTATAGAGGAATTTCATGAAGGAATCTGTGGAGGACACCATGCATGGAGAGCCACGGCCTACAAGATCTTGAGAGCAGGCTACTATTGGCCAAAACTATTTTTAGACGTAAATGCCAAAGTACGCGCGTGCGACCCTTGTCAAATATTCGCTGGGAAACAAAAGATCCCTGCACTACCACTCGTTCTAGTCAAAACTGAAGCTCCATTTCAACAATGGGGTCTGGACTTCATAGGTGAGATCAATCCTCATTCCAGTGCTCAGCATAGGTGGATCTTAATAGCCATGGATTATTTTACTAAATGGGTGGAAGCCATTCCAACCAAGAAGGAAACAGACTCGGTGGTAATCGACTTCTTGGAGGAAAATATTTTGTCGAGATTCGGTTGTCCCCGAAAGATAGTTACTGACAACACCCAAGCATTTAAGTCTATGGCTATGATCAGTTTTTGTCAGAAATACAACATCATTCTCGGACATTCCACTACATACTACCCCCAAGGGAACGGGTTGGTCGAGTCATCGAATAAGAGCCTGGTAAACATTATCAAGAAGGTATTGGATGAGAATAAGAGGTCTTGGCATGTACATTTAAAATACGCATTGTGGGCAAACCGCATAAGCACGAAAAGATCTATCGGTGTTTCACCTTTTCAAATGGTCTATGGGACAAATGCCATTCTACCCATAAACCTGGTGCTCCTGGTAATGAAGTTGTGGCAAGACCAAAACGAAGAACCCAATCCTGTGACCAGGAGAATAAATCAATTGACTGAGGTCCAACAGCAGAGAACCGAGGTTGACGAAAAGATGCAGCGGTACCAAGATGACATGAAAGCACTGTTCGACCGAAAAGCGAAGGATCGAGAATTCTCTCCAGATGATTTGGTGCTAAGATGGGATACGAGAAGGGAAGAGGCGGCAAAGCATAGTAAATTTGACCACCTCTGGTATGGACCGTTCAGAGTTTCGGCCCCAGTAGGAGAAAATTCTTTCCTACTGGAAAACATCGACAGAGAATTCCTCAGTGCCCCTGTCAACGGGCGATATCTGAAACATTACATGACATAGCAGTCGCCATTTTTCAAAAAATAAATAAATAAATAAAATAAAAAAATTTGTTTGTATATACATGCATTTTTATTTCCCTTTAGACTTTCTGTTTTCTTCTGTTCATAATTTTTAGACATATTTCTAATAAAGTTCGTATTTGCTTTTTGCAGGATTCCAGCCGCTTACGAGATAGAGGGAGGAGTAATTCGCAAAGCAGTACCAGAAATAAATCGGCATGAAACATGTGATACCCAAAAAGTAGTTTCGTAGTGCACAAAGAAATTGAAAAGAAAGGTAAAGGTGGGTTTTCTCAATACACATGTTGTCAAAAACTGTCAAAATTAAATCAAGGTAACATCGTTCAAATTGCAATAACGGCTAAATTGTTAAATAACAGGATTATTTCTTGGCTTGGTAACCTTTGATTTAAATCGGTTTGAATGATACACTAAAACTAAGAAAAGTCAGTCGAAAGTAACCATCCCCAAAGACATCTACAAGAGCTAGTCTCGAACTGTCTTGACCTTCTACATTTTCAATCAATAAATCATTGCCTTGTATCCTGCTTGTTTTCAGATCTAACTTTTGACAAGCCGCCATCTTTTCATTTCATTACGAAGGAATAAAAGTTTTTGTTTTTAGCCTCCTGAGTCTCGAAACAGATTGTAAAAGGAAAGTGGGTCTCCACAACTACTTGATCCCCTGCTAAGCGAAGGAGTGTTTAGAGCGATCCTAACTTTCCTAGGTTTTTCAACAGCTTCGGAAGAATCAAAGCTTGCTCGAACAGGATGCCCCTTAAAAAATTATTATTTTCCCCTATCTCCCTAAGAACGAAGGTGTTTTGAAGGTCAAGGGAAGATTGATACCGAGTAATCAAAGTAAGTTGACAAACCTCTGATATAAAATATTACACAGATATCAGCCCTGATATAAACTGATTACCCCCATCTTCGCGCTAAAAAAAAAAAATGAATTATAAGACGGGTGGTGAAAGGAAATTCAGAAATGATTGCCCCCACCTAGTCCAAAAAGACGATGAAAGGAAATTCAGAAATGATTGCCCTCGTCTTAGCATTTAAATGCATAAATAATTTCTGAAGTGGTGAAAGGAAATTCAGTAAAAGGGGCCAAATAAATTCACCGGGGTACTGAACAGGCTCGCTGGCAGTGAAGCAATGTCTGAGATATCTGTAAGGATGTTATACATGAATATCACTCTACTCTGGTAACCAATACTTCCTAAAAACCTGATCCACATCCCAAATTCAGTCGGGACTTCCCCGATTAAAAAATATATAATCTCATTCTTTTGATGCAAGCTAAGAGCCACAAGATCTGTTGGGTTCCCTAGGGTCGTTTCAACTGTCTTAAAACATCCCCAAAGTTAGTAGTGGGAAAGGGAAAATTGTGAAAGGGACTACAGCTGTGTTTGGAAAGAGTATCTGATTTTGAAAAGCTTCTCGAGGTAAAAAATGGAGTCTTTTCCCCCCCTTCGATCCTTTTCTCCTCGGAATTTTTCACTGGATTGAACTTTTGACTCCATTTACCCAATTTTGGCACATGGTCTATTGTTCTTCCCGCCTCACAGGAAGGCGGGATCCCTAGTTGGAGCCTATGTTGGAGCCGCCCTTGTTTCTTAACCCGTCACAATTTTCATTTTGGATTCTTAAATTCTAAAGATGGCCTTTTGATTTTTCCCCCCGAAAATTTGAAAACTCTACAACCTTGTCGCGTAAGTAGCGATGCTTTTTCTACTCTCAAAACAAGTCCACTTTCGTAGGAATGTTCGCTCTTTTTGTTTTACTTTGGGATCTCGCAAGTCGGATACTTCAATCCTTGAGTTCACACGTCCCGAGTCACGAAACGACGAAGTCGTTTTCAAATTTTCGCCCAAAACATTAACTAGGGTAAAATCTTTTGACTCATGACTAGACGTCGTCGGGGTTTTGCGCCTCGACGTTCGCCAAACCCAAGTTTTTATTTTTACATCCCCGAGAGCCGAGAACACGAGGTACTTTTGGGATAACCCTGGTCAAGGATTAAAGGCAAAAATCTAACTATGGTTAAATTGGTTCTCGGCGGTTCGCCACTCGGCCATATTTTTTCGAAAGTTACGGCGTCTAAAACCCCAACTCACAAAGTCGCGACGTAATTATAGCAAGATTAATTAATCGCCTAATCTAAGATTTTCTTCCCCTTAATTGAGTCTTAATTATCGCCATCTCGCGGTTTTGCGACTCGGCATACTGATCTCCCAGAAGCTTGCCTTCAAAGTTCCGAGTCGCGATATGGTGAATAAATGGATTATGAAATTAATGATGTTCCAAATCGCAATTACAGTTAATTAAGCCAAAGTCGGTCCTCGCGATCTCGCGAGTTGGGGACTCAAAATGTTAAAAGAAAATCCACGAAGTAGCGAATAGCGAGGAATTGATGAAAGGTGGTAAAATTTGATAATTTAAGATAAGGCAAGATATACCCCGCGCCCCGAGGCTTGCATGTTTCTCGAGGTAGCCATCTCTCTCCCTACTCCGACTGACTGTCAAACCACCAAAAATTGATGACATTAATGGATAATTAGGGTGAATCGACGAATATAAGATCGGATTTTACGCAATAAATTTGTTTCTAATTACGATTTGACAGGCTTATTTTGAAAAGTACCGAAGCTTCAAATATATATAAGAGTTTCATTTTATTATAAGGAAAGCATTTTCATAAGCACGCAGAGCTCGTCATTTTCCAAGTGAACTAATTTCTTCATGTATACGCAGTTCTATCGCAGAAGGGCGAAAACACAAGCTTCAGTTATGGCTCCATGGAAAGAAGCAAAGGCGAATGTCGAGGTTGCAGGGCAAGGCTCGGATAATGTCTCCGACACTTCGCCCCGGAGTGTCAACTCGRTCCCTAGCTGGTCGTTTGTTTCAGATATTCTGCAATCTGAGTTGGTGAATTATTCAGACTCCGACGACAATGAAAAGGATGACCTGAACACTAAATACAAGATAGTTGTTCAATCTGGAATGCACAGGGTAGCAACCAGACCACGGTTGCTTCCATATTATGATATGATCCGATGGGCGTTGGATCACATAGACTTACCCACCAGAACTATCATGAACAACCAGCGGTTCAYGGTCGGGAMTTTTAGACYAGAGCATATTCAAACCATGTATAAGCTCCCAACGACATTTGAATACACATATGGTGTTGAATTCCTGGAGGAATTCAAAGAGAAGGAGTGCACTCAATATGAAAAAACCATGCCCGATTTGATCAAGGATTGGGTTTCGCGCTCCGCGAAATTTAGAGCAAATGACCAGGGCGTTTATTCAATCGCTTCGCTGGAGCCACAGTATAAGTATGTGACAATGATGAGATGTTGACTATTCGGAAGGGAGGACACATCGCATTTCTACATTGTGTGGGTGCCTCTCATGTTTTGGGTCGTAGAAGGTTGCTCGTTTAATTGGGCAAAGATACTCTTGGACAGCTTGGCCAACCGGGTCACAGAGTATCGGGAGAAGAAGGCAAGTGGGAGACCATCCTCATTTTTCATGTCTGCATATATTATGGACACGGTATGTTCTATGACACCATTCCCTTTGATGAGATGGGCTTGGAATCCAGTCAAAGAAAAGCCCGTACATGAGTATCACGACAAACTGTGGGAGAATAAAGCGGACAAATTCATTTACAAAATTTTCAACTGGGTGATGGTACCCCTGCACATCGCCATTTTTGGTCACCTGCCACCTCGTATCTCGGATAGCATTGCTGCAAATCTGAGTATCTCGGACAACATTGCTGCAAATGGACACCTAAGTGTGAAGAGAATTTTAATCTGTTGAAGAAATTACTTACTAGTGCACCTATGTTAAACATTGCTGACCTGAATGAAAGTTTTATGGTATGTACAGATGCATGTAAGGAAGGACTTTGGGGAGTCCTCATGCAAAATGGACATGTCATTGGTTACGAGTCCAAAAATCTTAAGGAGCATGAGAGGAACTATGCCACACATGACTTTGAGCTTGTTGCCATTGTCCACGCCTTGAGGATGTGGAGGCATTATCTCATGGGGAAGAGATTTGAATTAAGGACATACCACATTGGCCTGAAGTATCTTTTTGAACAACCAACCTTGAACGCCAGGAAAACAAGATGGATGGAATTTTTAAGTGAGTATGACCTCGATATCAAGCATATCAAATGAAAGGAGAATAAAGTTGTTGGTGCACTTAGTAGAAGAGTGCATCTCATGCATGATGTTGTTGTCAGTATGCATTAGTCAGACTTAAAGAGCATAATTTTAGATGGTCTTGTTACATATCAACATTACCTATAGGTAAAGGAAAGCTTACAGCAAGGAGATGTACCACAAAAAATAAAGGAGTATGAGATAAAGGAAGATGGATTATTCATGCATAAGAATAGAATCTATGTTCCTAGTTCCGAAGATTTGAGTAATTTGGTATTGAAGGAAATGCATGATGTTCCTTATGTTGGACATCCCGATTACCAGAAAACAATTACAGTTATAAGAAGCCAATTCTTTTGGTCGGGAATGAAAATGGATGTTGCTGATTACATCGCTCAATGTATGGAATGTCAAAAGGTGAAGGTTGAGCATAGACACCCAATGGGTTTGTTGCAACCATTACCAATCCCAGAGAAGAAATGGGAAGTGATAACCATTGATTTCATAACTAAATTGCCCAGGAAAACAAGGCAACATGATTCAATCATGGTGGTGGTTGAAAATTAACAAAGGTTGCTTATTTTGTTCCTGTAAAGACAACACATACAACGGCTAATATTGCAGAAATTTACATGAGAGAGATTGTTAAGTTGCATGGGATACCTAAGACAATTGTCTCGGACAGAGATACAAAGTTTACCTCCAATTTTTTGAGGGGATTGTTTAAAGGATTTGGTACAAATCTAAACTTTAGCACAACATACCATCCACAATTAGATGGACAAATAGATAGGTTCAATCGAATAATTGAAGACATGCTAAGAATGTATGTGATGGATAATCCATCTAAGTGGGAAGATTACTTTCACTTGGTCGAGTTTGCATATAATAATGGGTATCAAGCTTCATGGAGAATGAGCCCATTCGAAGCCTTGTATGGTAGGAAATGAAATACTCCAGTGAGTTGGGACAACCCAGCAGATAGAGTGGTACTTGGGTCGGAGTTGCTCAAGGATATGGAAGACCAGATGGTTAAGATCAAGCAGAATTTGAAGGCAACTCAGGATAGACAGAAATTTTATGCAGATAAGAACAGGACATCTAGAGAATTTAAAGTAGGGGAGCATGTACTTTTGAAAGTGAATCCCAAGAAAATCTCCTTGAAATTGGGTAGTTGTACAAAGATGGAAGCCAAATTCTATGGTCTATTTGAAATATTGGACAGAATAGGGCCAGTTGCATACATGCTTGCATTGTCTGCTTCCATGAATGTGCATAATTTATTTCATGTCTCTTTACTAAATAAATATGTACATGATCCTAACCATGTTATTGATTCGCGTCTAATTCAGGTAGAGACAGAGGGATACTTTCAGGTTCATCCAGTGCAGGTATTGGACAGAAAGGTCAAAATGCTCCGAAATCAAGTTACAGAGCTGGTAAAAGTTCAATGGACTTGCTACGGTCCTAAAGATGCTACCTAGGAGAATGAATATTCCATGCGGGAATAATACCGACAGCTTTTTGAATAAAAATTGAGATTTTGATATCTATTTTGTATATGCACTGAGGACAGTGCCAAAATAAGGGAGAGGGGATGTAACACCCTGGGTTCTGAACCCCCATTTTAAATAATGTATCGTTACAATGTTGAGAGGTCAGAGTGCCCAAAAAATTATTAAAAGGCCAGTGTGCCTAAGAAATGTAATATTTTGATCATTATTAATAATAAACACATCATTGGCTGCTAGATGGACAAGGACTAGAATTATAGGGGGCTATGATTCCAAAAAAGAGGGGGCTTGAGGGGATAAATGTTATTTCTTATTCTATTTACCCTTTTTGTCTAATGGAGTGGATCAGTTACGTGAGCTTCTTGGAGGAGGCCAGGAGGTTCTTGATTCCCCACAAAATACTTAAACCCACCCCTAGACTATTGGGGGGGGTTCGATGATAGATCGTTCGCTCATTTGCTCTCTCGCTCCTTCATCCGTTCATGCGTTCATTCACTTTCTCACTCATTCATTCATCCCATCCTTACCTATCACTCATTGATCCATCCTCACCCATGTCTTGGCTTGGGAAAGGGAAACGAACTACCGAATATGAGACATAGTATTGTTGGTTGTAGTGGTCGCTGGTGTAATTCAGCCATGACTTGAGGCCTTCATGTATGAGATGTGTTGGCATGTGTCCAGCGTTGTTCACAACTGCAAGTCCTGAGAGTTCTAGCATTGAGATTTTGGACCAGTTGCGTTGGAGCCCAAAATAAGGAGAAGGATTTCCTGAGGGACTGTGTGGCAGAGAAAGGTGGAGGTTCATTCTCTTGGGTGGTGCAGGCTGGGTAGAAGAGAGTTGGGTACTTGGATTGTTGTGAGTGCTAGGAAATCTTGTGCGAGCTTGAGTGTTGACTGGTTTGGGGAAGCCAAGTAACACTCTGGAACCGTCCTTGTGGATTCATAGCCATGGCTCGGGGGTAACACTGTTGTTGAGATTTGGAGCAGTAGTGTCTACGATAGGGTGGAACATCCTTCGTCTGCAGCGAGTTGGTGTCATATTTATAAAGATAAGTGGTCTATGTTATGGTATTATTTACATGTATATGAATGTAATTTGTTGTGTATTTATTTATCGTTTAATTGAATCTTTAGAATATACATGCTTGTTGGTTATTGTTGTGCATGTCATTAAATCTTTTCTTTTATGTGTTCTTATTAATTTAAAAGGTATCGATAAGAGAAAGAAGTCCAAGGGTGGGCTTGAATGTAGTGCACCATGGCCTGTGGATGTCTGGGGTGTGTTACACCCAGCATAATTGAAGGAATATTTATCCCAAATGTGAATATAACAAAAGCGGAGTAATTTCTTTCATGTATTAATATTTACTTACAAGATTTTTTTTAAGATTTTTCATTCAAATAGAGTTTTTTAAATCATACTTTTTCACCAATATGAAGTTTTTTAAATCAAAAAATTATTTAACAATGATAAAGATTAAAAAAGAAAGTTATACATAAATTTATTGATAAAACCACTACCCCAAGTTTATTACCCGAATGCGTACAATACCAACTCAACCCAACGCTTACAACACCATTAAACCTATGAACAACAAAATCAATAAAATCACAAAAAATTAATTAATTTATTAATTTTATTTAAATAAAAATTATTAATGTGATGCTCTTATGTTTAAGATTGAAAAAAAAATGGTCCCCGAGGTGTAGGACAGTCGGTGACGGAGTGTGTTGTTAAGCCACTCCGTGATGTTAAAGTCACCGGTTCGAAACCTGCGGGGACAAAAAAATCCAACCATGTTAAGGGTTGGTGTGGCTCAGGCCAGGTGCGATCCCACGGGTGATTTTGACGGCTTAGATGCCCCTGAGTCGCGGTTTCTCAGGCCACAGGTTAATCGCGTAGCCAACAGGTCTCGCACAAATTAACAAAAAAAAAAAAAAAAAAGATTGAAAAAAAATATTAAAATCAAAGTATCAACTAAAAACAATAGGTAGTCAAAGAGAGAATCATTCCTATAGTGTAGACTTTGGGTACTAATAATAACGGTATGTGTTAAATAGTAAAATCTACCCTTTCTCACAATTAATAATATTTTATTACTTCAAATAATTTATAATGGAAAATAATTTGACTTATTAATAGTGCATAATAATTTTAAATTTAAGATTCACTCCTTTAATTTAGAACTTTTAATTTGATAGTATGGATAACCTTATAAACAAGAATAATATTGCTTACACCATTCATTTCAAAGTTGGTGTTATTTCATCTCTAAGTATAGTCATCTACATAATGAAAAGCATGGGCACAATAAAATGGTGTGCAAGGGTTCAATTAGAATTAATGAAGAAAAAGAAAAGCAAGCACATGACATATATTCTCAAGGTGAAGTAACAACCTGCATACGCTCCTAGATGCGTCCTTTTAATTTCACACCAGCCATTTAAAGTAGTAAATTGAAATTGAATACCATATATGTGTGGAAACTCACTCTGTATACATTAATCCCAAGATAAATAGTGATGGATGTGAGGGCATATGATGCAAAGGCTAAAAAGATGAAAAACTAAGCAATCCAAGCTTAAAACAAGTGTTGTATGGCAGTGTAGTCCCTGCTTAAAAGTTAATTTACTCAGAAAATTTAAAAGTTAATTTGTTGAGTTAATTTTTTTTTTAACAGAAACAGAGTAAAATTTATATTAAAAAAACTGCGAGTAAACGCAAGAGGAGTACAAAATATGTGCTACAGGAGTTGTAGAAAACAAAATTTACTTCCCTGTATGCTCCCAAAAGGAAGTGGTGAGCAGGGGCAGTGTTTTCTAGTATGCTAAATCCTATTTGAGCTTCTACAGTGAAAATCGTCCAAAAAGATCCTAATAAAAGCACAGTGAAACACAGCATACACTTAAAATTTGTTTTGGTCCAGTGTAGGGGAGTCTTCTTCTGGTGGAGGCCGCAAATTTAGATCAAGTTGCAGTCGAGGTCCTGGCGACGAAACTCCATCGGAGATGGTTGTATTCAGGGAGGCTGAAGGCGACGCAGACCCAGCCACAAATTGAAGAGCTTCTATCTGTTGCCTTAACGCTTCACATTCATCCTTGTTCCTCTATTGTTCTCCCCAATGTTGAATGGTAATTTTAGTCATGGATAGAACTTGGGCTGAGAGAGCTCTGAGTTGAATTTTTAGGTTTTGCACCATGCTCACCAACTCATCGTGCTCTTCCACTGAAACTGCACATTGATTGTCAGGGCTCCTTCTCATTTTGCCAAATTTCCTTGCGTTGTCTGTCTGAATTATGTGAGAGTCTGTATCTGTGCTCAAGGGAGGAGTGAGATTCACTCTTCTCTGTGAAGTATGAAGTATGCCTACGAAATGAGCCACACCTCCTCTAATATGATCCATCACCCTTGCTGGATTCAACGAACAGATCCGATTTCCTGATTTCGGACACAAGCTGCAACCATACCCGTTGTTGATATTGGTATTGTTCGCATTACCTGAAATCAATGCATAGTACGCCCAAGGCATCATGATGATTAAGTTCCTCCCACTCCAGGCCTTGATTCCACACGCAGGAGCAGTCGTAGGGACGTCGAAATGACCTCCCAAGTCGGGGGAGATGGTTATAAAGAGAAAGGTGACACGCGTTGAGGTGAGGGGGGAGGAATCTAGGTGTCAAGAGGTGAGGTGAGGAAGCTTGTGGAAACTGCCAAGTGTGTCAGATGTCGAGGGCAGTGGGGAGGCATTATGATGGGATGAGTGCGCGACCCAGGCCAGGAAATTCCAAGTGTCGCACTGAGTGGGCAGGTGTGCTAGCTACCATGCATCAAGAGCATGACATAAGTGTGACGTGTTCATGGGATGGGTTTGTAATGTGTGAGGCCATTGACTACTAATGAGCCTTGCTCTAGGGCAATGGCCAGATTTGCTTGGGTGTCAGCGATTTGATTGTTTCTTCGGAGGACATGGAAGAGGGAAATATTGGAGAAGTGATTGATAGTTGTCGAAATTTGTTGGAGTATGACCTTTAAGTGAATATTAGGGGGGTGGGATCCTTTTAGTGCATGGTTTATAATTATCTTAGAGTCGTCGATCACCGAGAGGGAGTGGATGCTCAGGCTTTTAGCAAGAAGAAGGCCTTGGTACAGAGCATAAGCTTTGTCTTGGTTATTGGTTGTGATTCCAAAGCTCCAGTGGAAGGAGAGTGCTTGATTTCCTCATGGGAAAATGATGACCCCTCTCACTCCTGTGTAATGTCCCCACTTTGGGACATCATCACAGTGCAGAGGGTTATGATGACCAGAGTAGCCAGATGGAGGTTATAGTGATTATAGTGGTTATTGAGAGGCATTGTGGGGTCCAACTTGCATTTCTCATCATATTCCATCATTATGAGCCATTCTGCACAGGTTGTCTTTGGTTCCGTTGCATTCCGACGATTTCCATGATTTTGACTATTTTGAGCTATAAGTCAATGAAATTCATTGAAGAGGTCATTTTGGGCAAATTACTTGGAGGAACCTCTCAGTGTAATAACTCGTTGGAATCGGGAGGAGAAACACTACAGGATGGGATGGCTCGAAGTGACTTTCAGTGGCCAGGGAAGCCACAAGGAGAGATAAGGAGCTTTTCAGAGGTAAAAAGGTTAATTAATTAATTAAAGTTATTTAATTAATTAATTGAATATTAATAAAATGAAAGTCACTTTGGAGGGACAAGGTGAGCCAAAAGTATAAATGAAAGGCAAGGGCCTCTTCTCATTCATTCATATATGATCTTATTTTGATTTCTGGCTTCTAGCTAGTGAGCCCAATATTGGGGGTTTTGAGGGTTTTGACATAACAAACCCTAGAGGACGATTCAGTGGTGAAAGATTCCACCTATATTGTCCCAAGATTGGTCTCGGAGATGCAATACTCTCCCACACCACTCTAGTTCCAGATCTACTCAGTTGCAGGAGGATTCTACATCAGTTTCATGTGCAGATAGAGAGAGGGTGCACCAGTTGAGGGATTCTAGCAAGAGGGGCGCACCATCTTTGGAGAGAGATTCGTTGTAGGAGATTGGCAGGGCTGTTGAGGATTCTATCACTTGGTTTTTCATTGCAGGGCCTTGGACATCAGATCTTGTGCTTTCTGAGATAGTTTTATGGCTCAGATTATTTCTTGAGCAGTGGGGCGAATTGAAGAGGAGGGCGTTTTTGAGATCCATATCTAGTCCGTTTGGAGGGGTTACACTTCAGATATGACCCTGAGACTTTACCTAGTGACTTGCGGTGTCCCGATCTATATTTATGGAAGTTTTAGAGCATTTGGAGGCCTCCTTGACCAGGGCCGAATTATCTAGAGTTCCAGGCATCCAGTGGGGAGCACCATTAGGTGTGGTTGGATCTCTGAGATTGAGGGGATCTTGGAGATTAGGTCACACAGGTTGCTCTTACCATCACCCGATCTATCGGTTAGCATATTTATTAGAGGTGATTGGACACTTTTGGCAGGGCCGAATTATCTAGGTTTGATCATCCAGGTAAGAGCACTTCCATTGATGGGGGATTTCAGATCTGAGAGATTGAGAGGGATCTTGGTCAGTCACTGGGTTGTTCTTACCATCACCGATCTATCGGTTAGCATATTTATTAGGGTTATTAGACACTTTTAGCGGTGGTCAGGGATTATTGAGGTTTCAGCCTTCTGTTGGAGTATGGCATTCTTCAGTTGGAGAGTTTTGCATTCAGATATACTTGTATTGATCTTCATTTCTCATTGAACCTTTGGAGGCATCTTTTGTATTAGCGAGGGCATTTTGTATGACTCTTATCTATTGTCTATATTCTGGGCCATCTGTTATTCAGTCCGGCATCTTCATTAATAGCGAGGTTTCTCTATTTTATGAATGAAATTTGAGATGTTTTGGCTTGTCACATCTTATTGCATATGGTTGGTATGTTCCATGGTTATCTCTTACATTGACTACGCATACACACATATAAAACACATCTAAAAGGTGAATCAACAACAGTTTGTTTGACGAAATACCTCACTCGAAAAAAAGTTTTAAAAAGACACCAAAATAGTGATGATCCTTGCATAATGGCTTGGGATCATTACGGTGATATCGAGCTTAAATCCTGCAAACCTAGGGGGATCTTCCATAGAGATAAATGGATAGCTGGAAAGAAATGGATAAGATAGACTTTGATATACCATGGTTGGAGATCATGTATATGGCCCGGCCCTTATAGGAAACTAAGGCTACAATAACCTTCCTACAATATCATTGCTAGAAATCCCCATTGGGGCAAATGTGATATTTTATAGGGGATGATCATAGCGGTGAAAAGAAAAAAAAAGTAGCTATATGGTGAGAAGAATGAAACACTCAGTGGGATCATGCAGCCGGTTGCAAGAGTGCGTGGGAACCTAGATCATAGGTGCGGTAAATGCTCGGGGCGCGTGTGAGGCACATGTCATGTGAGGTGGTGTGTGAGATGGAAGCGATAGATGTGGATTGAGCGGTCAGGATGATGACAATGACTCTTACCGCGAGAGGCTAGTGATAATTAATCTACCTTAGAGGATAGTGATGATGACTCTTACTGAGAGGCTAGTGATGCTGCAGCTTGAGGAGGAGGATGACCCAGTAGTGGATAAGTGGATGGAATGGGCCGTGCCCGGTGTCTCATTAGACATGTCAATACCATTGATGACCTTACACATCAATGAGTGGTGACACTATTGAGGAGTCACACATGTTAGCACTAGAGATGAGGAGCTTCCTATGGGGGCCATGACACATCTGTCACCCTATTCGGACACCATGATAGCCACGTCCCGGATGGGGGAGATGGTGGCACGGAGTATGATGGATGAGGAAGAGCCCTAGTGTGGGATACGCACCATGGGCCGAGGTAGCCACAGATCGGGGAGGAGGTACGGGACCTTTATGTAGTTGACCCACACATCTGGTCGGTCCCGAGAGGAGATGGAGTCTGACTATTGGACATGCCTCAATGGTTGAGTAGATGGCCGAAGGTTGGCCAATTGGTTGGATCACTTACTTCGGGATCAGATTTCATGGATGAGGATACACTCTTTGGCAGTCGAAAGGGATGGCGATATGCGTGTCTAGATCTGACTATATATGGGATCCAGTGCAGGAGATACTGAAATGAGTTGAGTGCAGGAGGATACATTTGCTATACAAGGATACAGTGTGAAGTCGAGGGGAGATGGCATCTAGTGATGGGATCACGTGCTCTGAGGTACTGAGTAGCCTGATGAAGCGATGGCGGTTCATCACTTTATCTTCTGCCGAGAGTGTTGTTAGTGATGGCACTAGCGTGAGAGGCATGAGGTAGCACCCGGCATGACTATGATCGAGTCCCTACCATAGCGGCTTACAGTTGGGAGTTAGTGAAGGCTAATCAACCGAGAAACCAATAGACATATTATTGTGCCATGCGGTGATGGAATATTACGGTTGGAGAGAATCAGTGTACCGAGGTGGTAGATGGAGGATTTTTCCATGGATGATTTTCACCTCTGGGAAAAGTGTCTATGATCGAGACAACTACAATGATTGTTGATAGGCGACGCCTCTGGGATGGCGGGGGTTATCATAGGGCCTTGAGGGCGAGAGTTGGAGGTATACCAACTCCTCGGGGAGTTGGTGAGCACTCGGGGTTTCTTGAGAGGCACACAGACCGCTCTTCAAGAATCAGATTCTATATGAGATGGGTCTCTTGAGGAGATTCATTAGTGATCCACTTCATTTGTCTTAGTAGACGGTGAGATGTCAGTCGGTCACATTGTGAGGATGTTGATGATCTTTTAGAGGAGCACCAGTCGATGGGGACACTTCCATTTGTGTCTTGGTGGTTGATCTCAATATAGATATTGATCCCGACTATCGCCCGAGTTGTGATACATCATGAGTTTTGAGAGTGAAACATGAGTATCCCAGAAGCATAAAGTGATGAAGAGTGATAGCTCCGCAGAGATGCCAAGGTGTATGGTGGAATTTGGAGGGGTATAATGCCTTATAGGGAGGAGACACACCTAGGGAAACATGCATATGTCAATCCTTTGCAACAACACCTAGTTACGAGAGATCACCTTCAACATATCAACAGTTGCATTGGGATGATACATGGAGGTTGGTTGACCAACAATCAGAGGAGTTACTTCTGGTTGTACTAGATGGTTGGGACATGGTGATGACCACAGGAGAGAAATTATCATGGATACCGATGGAAGAACTTATGGTCGAATCCTTGGGATTAACCAAATAATGTGACACGTCCCATTCCTACAGTCAGCTATCGATGTTTCTGTTAACCTTTCCCGACACATTTATCATTGACAACGGCATGAGGAGGATAGCAGATGAACACATAGGGATTTTGACCGTGATTAGTCTCACATAGGAGCTGATTAGGGGTTGGAAGTGATAAACTTCAAAGTTTTCCATGGGATCCGAGAGTCCAATTGATTAGCGGGATGTTTCACTATGTGATGACCTAGGTTGTGCTAGAGAGACACATACTTCACCTTAGGTTGGTTTGGAGTGTAATTCTGCCAGTACTGTCTATGAAAAGGACTTTCCCTTCCATTTTGATCATCATGATAGGGCATGGAGATGTTGGATAGGTACTTCTTCTCTGAGATGCCTTCTGAATCTGATTTTGGACGAGGTTGGGGTGGTCACAAGTATTTAGATTGAGGATCCGAGAGGATCAATATGTATCACGAGAGACAGACGATGCGTGGCCAGGCAGTCTGAGGGCCGACATGGTGATCTTCACTTGAAGGTTAGCATGGGACAGGGATTGTAGGACAAATTTCCTTGGCCCTTGAGGCAGTGGACCTAGGGAAAGTTGTTCCTAGAATTTCTATTTAACCGGTGTTGAGAACCTGACACTTGAGGTGTCTCCGCAGGTCTTCACGGTACCTCATCACAGCATCATCGTAATGCGGAGTTGATGGAGAGCCATGGATCTTGGTAGAATTTGGAGGATGGAATCATTAGAATGAGTCCATTTGTCATGTGCAGGAGGTTCATAGAGTTGATATCTTTCAAGACTATGCTTTGCAGTGTGCAATTCACTTCTTGATATGGGATCCATGGGGTGGAGTGTACTATTGTTCATCCTTGGAGGGGATCTACTATGTATCCCACAAGTGTTCATGGGATCCTATTTATTTAGAATTCCTTTGGTTATTGTTTGAGGACAAGAAATTTTCTAGCGGGGAGGACTGTAATGTCCCCACTTTGGGACATCATCAAGTGCAGAGATTTATGATGACAGAGTAGCCAGATGAAGGTTATAGGTTATAGGGTTGTGAGAGGCATTGTGGGGTCATATTGCGTGCTCATCATATTCCATTATTATGAGCCATTCCGCCTTGAGTTAGCTTTAGTTGGATTGCATTAAACTGATTTCCATGATTTTGACTATTTTGAGCCTGCAGTGTGAGTACTGAAGAGGTCATTTTGGGCAAAATTACTTGGAGAACCTCTTAGTGCAATAACCGTTGGAATCGTGAGGAGAAATACTACAGGATGGGATGGCTGAAAGTCACTTTTCAGGTGGCGAAATGCACAAAGGAGGAATAGACTTGAGAGGTAAAAGGTTAGTGAGTAATTAAAAGTTTAATTAATTAATTAAATAATAAAAATTAAAGTCACTGGAGGGACAAGGCCAAAAGGTATAAATGAAGGACAAGGTGAGCCTCTTCTCATTCATTCATGTATGATCTTATTTTGATTCCTACGGCTTCTAGCTAGTGAGCCGATACCTTGGGGTTTTGAGGGGTTGACATAACAAACCCTAGAGGAGACCCAGTCAGTGGTGAAGGAGTCCACCTATCTTGTCCCAAGCTTGGTCTGGGAGATGCAATACTCTCCACACCATTCTAGTTCAGATCTACTCAATTCAGGAGGGTTCTACATGGAGTTTCATGTATGCGGAGATAGAGAGAGGTGCACCAGTTGAGGGATTCCAAAAAGAGGGGCACACCATCTTTGGAGGGTGTTGTAGGAGATTAGGAGCGTTAGGAATTCTATCACTTGGGTTTTGTAGGGCCTTGGACATCAGTCTAGTTCTTTATGAGGCAGGTTTGTAAGCAGATTATTTCTTGGCAGTGGGGCGAATTGAAGAGAAAGGAGAAATTTGAGATCAGATCTAGTCATTTTGGAGGGGTTACACTTCATAACTGAACTTGATACTTTACCTAGTGACTTGTTGTGTCTCGATCTATATTTATGGATAGTTTGAGCATTTGGAGGCTCCTTGTGAGGCGAATTATCTAGGAGTTCCAGTCATCTAGTGGGAGCACCATTGATTAGAGGGGATTTGGATCTGAGGTGAGAGGATCTTGGAATTGGTCACTGAGTTGTTCTTACCATCACCGATCTATCAGTTGGAATATTTATTAGGGTGATTGGACACTGGCTGACATGGCGAATTATCTAGGGTTTGATCATCAGTGGAAGCACCACCATTAATTGGGGGATTTGGAATCTCTGAGAGGTGAGGGATCTTGGAGATTCAGGATCCTGGGTTATTCTTACCATCATTTGATATATCAGTTGGCATATTTTGTGGGGTGATTGGACACTTTTAGTAGCAGAGCCGAGTTGTGAGGGTTTTAGCCTTCTATTAGAGCATAGCATTCAATTTGGAGAGTTTGGCATTGAGATACACTTGTATTGATATTCATTTCTCTTTCGGCCAACTGGAAGTATTTTGTAATACTTGAGGGAGCATTTTGTAGCGACTCTTATCTATTATCCTCTTCTACCGGCCATCACATTTGAGCATTCGGTCTGACATCTTCATTGCTTGAGTTTCTCTTTCTTTATTCATAAAATAGAAGATTTGTGATGTTTTGGCTTATCTATCTTGTTGCATATAGTTTGAGTATGTTCCATGGTTATCTCTTACATTGTTGTTGCATACACACATATAAACACATCTAAAAGGTAGATCAGCTCTGTTATTTGTTGCATACACACATATAAACACATCTAAAAGGTAGATCAGCAAAGTGTTTGATGAAATACCTCACTCAGAAAAAGTTTTAAAAAGACACCAAAACAGTGATGATCCTTGCATAATGGCTTGGGATCATTACATCCTGCCACCCCGGGGTTTCCTTTTGAAGCTCCATCGAAGTAGAGAATGTGTGTATATTGCTCATTGCGCCAGTGTAAGAACTCAAAGTCTTCATGAAGCTACCAGGAGGATCTTGAAGGAGAGGGGGGATGACTAGTGGAAGGGATGGAGGGGAGAAAAGAGTAGATCTAGTTAGATTCTATGGTGGAGGTGGGGATGAAGGAGAAAGGTTTGGTCTTGGACAGAAATAATTTAGCCAAGAGGCCTATGGATTTTTTAGCTACAAGGTCAGGGGGAGAGCGAAGGTTGGAGAAGATGATTCTATTTCTGGCGAGCCAAATTTTCGAGCAAATGTACTTGGGTAAGGCTTTGAATAAGTATTTGAAGAGCGGTTTATTATTGAAGGAGCCCCGATAAAGGGAAAGTCAATTTGAGAGGAGCTCTCTGGGTTGAGACGGCCATATGATTTTGTTATGGAGGCTTTGGAGAGTTGTTTTCCACACACAGATAGAAAAAGGCCAAAGAAGGAAGATATGTTGATAGGTTTCCATCGCATTTCGACAAAGCTTACATCTCAAGGGCATGTGTATGTTCCTTTTGAGAATATTTTCCCCTGTCAGTAATTTGCCATGTGCCACTAACCAGCAAAAAGAGTAGTTTACCTTGGGAGGACTATCATTGTTCTAGAGGGAATTTCAGATTTTATCTTTGGGGGGGAGATCCACTTGGGAGAGGAGTTGTGAATATCCTTTCTTAATAGAGTAAATGTCATTTCCCCATCCTCTCTTGTCTTTTAGCATATTGCAAATGGGGGCGCAGCCTCTTAAAAGATTTTACAGATGGTGGGTTGTGTCTTGAAGATTGCTTGGAAGATTTTGCAGGTTCTATCATACCCATTCTCCCGAGTCAGTGCTCCAGGAAGAGATATCCAAGATATATTTTTTACCTTATGAGTCAAGACAGCTGATGAGCGGTCGTAGATGTATGTGCTGCCAGAGAGGTTGCTTTCCCATGATGTTATCTTTCCCAATAAGGATCTTTCGACTGTTTCCAGGAATCCAGGTAAGATGACTTTGAATGAGAGGAATGCAGGCAGAAAGAAATTTCCCTATTGGTGATCCACTTCTCAGGGAGTGTTTCTGATCTAAAAACATGAGTCTGTCCCCTACTAGGTATTTCTTCAGAAGAATTTTTTTCCACCATTCTTTTCTTCCTGAAATAAGATTCCATAAAATGTTTGCTCCCATTTCCTAGTTGGAGAGGGTAGGATCTTTTATGCCCGGGCCTCCATTTTTATGAGGATGTTTTACAATATCCCAATTTACAAGGTGGAATTTTTTTGTGTCTGTTTTTCCTCCTTCCCAGAGAAAGCATCGTAGGAGATGAGAGATTGAGGATTTGATGCTCTAAGGTGCAAGGAGAGAGGAGAATTGAAAAATGGGGAGAGCGGAGAGGAATGATTTTATTAGCACAGTTCAACCCGCCAAATTGAGCCAAAAGGCTCCCCAATGATCCAGCTTGCTTTTGAATTTGTCTAGGATTTGGTTCCAAGATGAATTAGGAAGAGATTTGAGACAAATTGGGATGCCAATGTATTTGAAGGTTTTCCATTTTTCAATGAGAGGGAAACAGAAGATGTTTTCTATTTGGTGAGTTGTTCTTGTGGGAGTGTTCCAAGAATAGACATTGTATTTGGCACTATTTATGAGGGCTCTCGAGGCTTGGGTAAAATTTTCCAGAGCATTTTTTAATCTCTTAGCCATGACAATGGAGGTGCCTCCAATGAGGAGAGTGTCATCAGCGAAATGGGAGTGGTTTATTCTTTTTGTCCCTCTAGCTATTTTGATATCGGGAATGGATTTGGAGGCTCAATCCTTTTCCAATTGCCTACCAAGAGTTTCTTCCATAATTATGTAGAGGAGGGGGGAAAGAGGGAAGCCCTGCCTCAGCCCTCTAGAACTTTTGAAAAATTTTGTTGGGTGCCCATTGATCAGAGGATTTATCCAAGGCATGGAGATACAAGTTGAGACCCAAGCTATGAATTCTGAACTAAAGCCAAATTTCCTCAAAACTACAAACAAAAAAGTGTCCCTCGCCCTGTCAAAAGCATTGGCCATATAGATTTTGATAATAATTACTTTGTCTCCTCATTCCCTGCTGGAGTGTATGGCTTCTTGGACCAAAATGATGTTGTCAATCATTTGCCTTTTTTCAACAAACCCACTTTGGTCTGGGGAGATGAGCTTATGTAGTAGAGGATTAATTCGGTTGGATATGACTTTAGTGATGAGTTTGAGGAGACATTTCATAAGGATATGAGTCTGAATCTAGAAAAGGAGGAAGGGTTGGAGTCCTTTGGAATAAGCGCCAGAAAAGTGGAATTTGTACTGCCCCCCAACTTTGTAGATTTCTTGACATACTAGATCATCCTCAGGAGATATTTTTTAATTATGTGCCAACATTTTTTATAAAAATGAGCGCTAAAGCCATCTGGTACTAGAGCTTTGTCTGGGTGAAGTTGGAATAAGGCCTCATAGAGTTATTTTTCTATAACCTCCTGATTTAACTTGGCATTATCCTCCTGGTTGACAACGGTCGGGATATTTAGCAGCAAATCGTCTTGTATGTTGAGATTTGCAATGCCTTCCTCAATTAGAAGTTGTTCAAAATGATTTTTGGATTGTTCTTGAATTTTTTGGAAGTCACTTTTTTTTGTTCCATCTTATTTTGTGATCTCCTTCACCTTGTTCCTCCAAAGTCTAACTTTGGTTTGTCTCTGGAAGAATCTTGTGTTTCTGTCTCCTGAGTTGAGCCAAGGAATCTGAGATTTGAGCCTCCAAATTTCCTCCTCCGAGTGGAGGATTTTTTGATAGTCTATGAATTCTTGTTGTTCTTTGAGAAGAAGAGAGTGGGTGGGAATTCCCTCTTCCATTGCCAATCTGTTTTCTTCCATTTCCTTGATTTTCTTGTTTTTTGGTTCCTGATCTTTCTCTTTGGTGTTTTTCACCCAGTGTTTGAGGGCCGATTTGACTCTTTTTAGTTTATGTTCCCAAATGTAGTTTGGAGAGCCTTGTATCCAACAGCTCCAGGCATCTATGACAATATCAAAAAAGTTTGGATCCAAGATCCAAAGGGGGTTGAATCTGAAGGGGATGGGGCCAAAATTTTCAAGAGGGGAAAGAATAAGGGTGATAGGTTGGTGATCAGAGCCAGTCCAGGGGGGTATGAGAGAGGAGGGGGAAAAGGACTCATCAAGGAAGGAACTGCTTAAGATAAAATGATCCAGGCAAGCAGTGATGTGCCTGGGTCCTAGCCTTCTGTTCCACCAAGTGAAGCGGTCGTTAGAAGGCTTTATGTTGATTAAATGAAAAGAGGATATGAGATCCTCGAGATGCTCACGAGTGGGGTCCCGTACTCGAGTACCACCTTTTTTTTCTTTAGGATGGAGGGTTGTGTTGAGGTCTCCAACTATTATGAGGTCCTTAGAATCAAGACTCCCTTGCATATTTTGGAGGACCAACAATCTATTTTTTCTTGATAAATAATGGGCATATACACATTAATGACATTCAGATTCTTACCTATAGGAATATGAAGAAGGGAAGTTCTGATCGAGTGCGTTGTAGAGTGCCAATTTTGAAGAGAGAAGATATTAGGATTCCACAGGGTGCAGATTCCCTCTGAGGCTCCTCTTGCATTGACTGCCACACCTTTGCATGATCGCCAGATGTAGTTGCTTTCCTGAAGGATATCGGTATCCTTCCTTTTAGTCTCCTGGAGCAGAAGTACATGAGGGTTTTCTTATTTAATTAAGTCATGTATTAGCGAGAGCTTGTGTCGGATCCCTAGTCCTCTGCAGTTCCAAGAGATTGTTTTTATCATTTAGAAGACTTGGAGTTTTCACCTTTTTGGGGGTTGGATCCATTATGATTCATGGTCTTTCTTGTTTCTTTCCTAGATTGATGATCCAAAGTTGTTTGCTTCCCGAGTTCTATTTCCTTCCTGGCAGAAGCTTCCCTCTTATGCAGATTTGATTTTCTTCCTACTTTTTTTATGGGGGCTCCATGGGTATCTGAGTATGAGCCTTCGTCTGAGATTTTGTATAGTTCTTCATCCTCAAAAAGAGAAGACAGGTGAGGAGGAGAAGGCAGTGTTGAGGGAAGGAGAGCAGGCACAGGTGGATGGATGAGAGGGGAGGTATGTGGAGGTGTGATCTAAGTTTGCAAGGGGGGCGGCTCCACTCGGGGTGGATCTTGAGTCGAGATCGGATTGGAAGATTATGGATATTGGGATGAATTAGGTATGGGTGGCGTGGGGATGGATTTAGGGTTCGGACCATGACGTTGTTGTTTTTTTCTTTTAGGTTGTTGCCACTGTTCATATTATTCAGGAAAGCTTTCAGGGGGGGACTTGGGACAGTTCTTTGCAAAATGACCATACTCATGACATTTTTTGCATTTGAAAGGTAGTTGTTCATATTCAACTTGTTGCAGATAGGTCCATTTATCCA
Organism: Picea sitchensis; assembly: GCA_010110895.2. Classification (NCBI taxonomy): domain Eukaryota; kingdom Viridiplantae; phylum Streptophyta; class Pinopsida; order Pinales; family Pinaceae; genus Picea; species Picea sitchensis. Next base: position 35,590 of record SNQJ01S0066513.1, read on the forward strand.
GGGTGATATTAATAGCTTCAGGCATGCCTTTTTCTAGATCTACTTCTACACATATTCGTCTTTAGGTTCTGCTTGATCTATATATTTCCCCAGGGTATTACCTATAGAACGAATAGTTTCATCATTCCAGCAATGTAGAGGAAGTAAGGGGAGGAGAACCCAAACTGGAACTGCATTAGGAATATCGTTCTCAGGGATGAAATCCAGGGTCTAGCTATTGAGATACATACCTCTGGGGCCCATGAAATATGGTCTGCATATGAAGATGAGATCTCGATCTAATTTATCTTCGAAGAGAAAGGCAAAGAAGCTTCTTCCACATAGAAAGTGCGAAAGATTATCTTTCAGATGGGGTTTCTAGTTCTTGTCGATCCAAATTGCCATAGCTCGCGGAGAGGGCCAGATTCCCATAAACTTCCCTATGATTGCATGGTCTCCAAATTTTAGGGCGAGGGTTCTAGAGCTACCTTGGATCTGGACTAAGGGGATTTGATCTAGCTTTTTCACGAACTTTGGAGGGGTTTTCTTGTTTGTCTTGGGAAGAGAGGCGATGAGAGAGGCAAAGGATGCAGCATCCAGGGAGGAGGGAGAGGAAGGTGGTTGGGAGTCGAGGGGCTCTGAGGCCCCTCCCAGAGTGGAGGGCATGCGTGGGGAGAAAGGGGGGGAGGACGCGCATCAGGGAGAGAGGCCTGCGCATGCAATATGAGTTATTAATTTGTTGAGTTAATTAACAATAAATTAAAAGTTAATTTATCCAAAAATATTATCCTTTGCTTATAGTTGCAGAACAAGATTATCCTCAGCTTAATTGTATCATGGACAAGTGAAAAATATGCTTAGATGTATTAATTTAATACCATTTAAAATAATAGTTCAAACTAGTTTGTGGCAATGCCAAAGCCAAAAAATACATTGCCACAACCAAATTCTATCAGTGCTTTCTTTTTATTTACTTTTCAACATTGTATTTTCTCTTAATCTTGTTCATGTTCTTTTATTTTTACTAATTAAATATATTTAAAAATGAATATTTATTAATATTAATATATTATGGACAAGTGCAAATTTAATTTACGATTGAAGATTATCCTCAGCTTATAGTTGCAGAACGAGATTATCCTCAGCTTAATTGTATCATGGACAAGTGCAAAAAATGCTCAGATGTATTAATTTAATACCATTTAAACTAAATAGTTCAAATTCGTTTGTGGCAATGCCATATCCAAAGAATACATCGCCACAACCAAATTCTATCAATGCTTTCTTTTTATTTACTTTTCAACATTGCAGTTTCTCATAATCGTGTTCATGATCTGTTATTTTTACTAATTAAATATATTTAAAAAATGAATATTTATTACAAATAATCATCCTTTTAATACAAATAAAAATAAAAATAAATGGACTATTTATTATTAGCGAGAGTTATTTCTATTTTGATGCTTTCACTTTCTGGTTTCTTTCCTTATTCGTTTTTCCGAAAATGTCTAGGTGCACGGGTTGGCGGACTCACAGGTTCACATTTATAGTCATGCTTTTGTATCACGAGTCCGAGCGACGACTTCCTCATTCCATACTTAGCCACTTTTTCGATCACGGGTTCCCGGGCTGGCAGGCTCAAAATTGCAATTCTATTGTTTTGTGTCCTCCAAACAACACTCAGAGTTCCGCAATATACAAATTGACAGGCGAACTCCTGACTAGCGGGCTCAAGATTACGCTTACATTATAAATTTTGAAGAAGCCTTAAAAAGTAATTTAGTTATAAAAATAAAAATAAAATCGTTTTATATTATTAAGGGTTGATCATGTTAAAATGAAATGTTCATGATACCATTAACTTTAATTATCGTAATTCTTACTTTGTTTTTTTTAAATTTAACTTCTGAATTACTATCTCAAGCTTCCATATAACCATTAGCTTACATATTTTAATAAACTTTAACAAAATTTAAACATTATGGTCTCAAACTTCCATTTATAACTATTCGCTTTCCTAGATATTTTAATAAAATCTAGATATTTATTTTAATTTTAAACATGTATTTTTTTTTAAATAATTTTAATTATTCAAATTTAAATGAACAAAAAATTTACAATACTTTTATTTATTAATAATTTCATTATTATAAAATTTATCTTAATTTTATAAGAATATAAAATATAATATAATTGTGTTTTTTTAATATTTTCATAATCGAATTTTAAAAAATTTAACTAATTTTTTTAAGTTTATGGTAAATATTGTAATATTCCCATCCACCAACAGGTCGAGCATTGCCACTACTCAGATGCTTTACTTAGCTCCGATACCATATTGTAACATCCCCAGCCACCAATAGGTCGAGCAATGCCACTACTCAAACACTTTACTTAGCTCTGATACCATATTGTAACATCCCCATCCACCAACAGGTCGGTCAATGCCACTATTTAGATGCTTTACTTAGCTCTGATACCAATTTGTAACATCCCCAGTCAACACAGAGACAAGGCAATGCTACCACTGCGGAATACACACACACACACACACACACATATAACATGCATTTTAATCGAAATTAAACACATAACACGAAGTTATTATTACCATCCAGATTCAAAAAAGATTAACAGTAAATCCACATGCAACAGAACACATGATAACATTCAAGCATCAGTAGCACAAACATGCATAACGTATAAATTAAGCACAGACTGATACTTATCTTTTAGTTGGAGTAAATCCACCAACTACGTGCAAACCTTTCACGAACCTTCCATCCTTCATCTAAACCCGAGACCTCTGTCATCCGACCTCTACATACCCTCACGCATCTCTGGAACCAAAATCAGGGAAGCCGACTTGTGTTGTTTTATGGTAAAGTCGACCTGTGTTTTTCACGGTGAAGCCAACCTGTGTTGTTTTACTGTGAAGCCCGACACATCCTGGATATGTCTGAACCATGTTGTGTCTTAGTGGGACTGTTGTTGTTTTGGATGTCCATGCCCAAATTTCCCTATAGTTGTTGTCGCCCGTGAGTTAACCGAATGTTGTTGATGTGCTATTATCCTTACCTTGCGGGAATTGAGTAGTAATTGGTTGAAGAAGTGGGTTGTGAGGCATGTTGTTGAAGAGGCAGGTTGTCAGGCCTGTGAGCAACTCTCCTAGGTCAGAGAGTTTTTTGGGAAGTGGTTTTCTCCTAGAGAGAGTCTAGCACTAGCTACGGAACTCTAAGAATTCATGATCTGGCTTGTTGCCGAGACCCTGAGAGGGAGGTGAAGCAGTCGATGGACTGTGTAACAGTGAAGGTGTATACTCTCGAGTGGAACAAGCATGTGGAGAATGAGAGTCTGTGAGTAGTGGGCTACACTCTTAGTAAAAATCAAAATTTATTTTGAATAAATTATTTTTTTAATTTAAATTTCAAATAAAATTAACAAAATTTGAAAATAAGAATAGTTAATTTTAAGTTTTAAAAAAAAATTACTGTGTACTTTTGATTGTAACTTTTTATTGATGTCTAATAAACTTTCTCATCTATATAAATCTGGTTGTATTATTTGGGTGATATCTAATAAACTTTGAATGGGATAATAAAATTGTATTTATTATTATTATATTTTACATGTTTGTATTAGTAATATATTAATTGAATTTAAAAGGTGTGATATATTAAATTATAGTGATAAGTGTTTTTTATTTTGAAAATATGAGAGAGGGTGTAAGATTGGATGGTGGGATACACCCAATAATTGTCTTCCTTTAATCTTTATCCCTTAATAAATTATTTATTCAACTAATTACTGATGAGAGATATTGTTGACAGATGGTGATCCCTATAAACTATTTAACATTATCTAAAAACATTATTTCCAAATATTAAATTATTAATATTGTATAATATAATTACATAAAATTATTAAAGGATGATAAATCCATTTTATGAGGTGATATCTAATAAACTTGGAATGGAATGATAAATGTGTTTATTTTTATTATATTTTGTATCTTTGTGTTTATTATTATTCATTTTTTTGAAAATGTCTAGGTGCGCGGATTGGCGAACTCACTGGTTCACATTTATAGTCATGTTTTTGTATCACGAGTCCGACCGACGACTTCCTCATTCCATACTTAGCCACCTTTTGGATCGTGGGTTCCCAGGCTGGTGGGCTCAAAATTATGCTTCTATTGTTTTCTGGCCTCCAAACAACACCTCAGAGTTCTGCGATATACAAATTGACAATCAAACGCCCGGGTTGGTGGTCTCAAGTTTGCGCTTATATTATAAATTTTGAAGAAGCCTTAAAAAGTAATTTAGTTATAAAAATAAAAATAAAAGTTATTTTATATTATTAAGGGTTGATCATGTTAAAATGAAATGTTCATCCCCCGGATGGGGTGCCATCGTGGGCCACTTGGCAAAGGGCGGAGGAAGGGGGTGGCCAACGGGGCACGGAGCCATGTGCCCGGCTCGTGCCCCACGCAGCCGTCACCCCGGGGTTTTAATGAACATTTACAGCCGATGACAGGAGCATTTACTCCTTCCTCCTCGACCGACTCCTTGTATTGCACTATGCAGCGACCTCTCG
>SNQJ01S0066513.1:42706-67993 GCA_010110895.2 Picea sitchensis
TAAGAAGGTTATAATGATCAAATATGACACATACCATGATACCTCGGACCAATTACCTCAAGGAGCAAGAATCCTTTCTGATGCAAGTCCAGGACGGTAGTGATGGAGGCTGGTACTGCTGACAGGACAAAACTGGCTGAAGAGAAGAAAGATGGGCCCTCCAGGGCCATGCTCAAGTCGCTCTTGCTCTCGGTACTCCATGTCTAGGACCATGTGGGCCTCGAGACATGATCTCCTAGTTATCCCTAGATATCGGGAATAACAGGCTCGACAGAGGGGAGAGGACTAATCAAAGAGGAGGAAAGTAGTGGGCTTCCAATGGACCTACTTTTAGAGGCGGGACTCGTGAGACATTCCGAATCGTTGAACTTCCGCATGAGGATTTCCCAGAAATCGCCAAAAAATTTCATAGACCCACTCCTCATTGTCATCCAGATAGTCCACTTCATTAATAGATAGTTTGGAAAAGAAATTGGGGTAGAAAAGTCTCATCTTACCCATAAAAGAGTTTGGACCAATAAGAGGAGGACGTGACGGTGAAGCCCGGAGAGCAGAATCCATGGCATTTAGCTCTGCTTCCCCAGATATAATTCTTGTCGGGCAGAGAGCCTTCAAATGACTAGGCAAACCACAAAAATCGCAGCGGAAGGATTCTTTCCAGTAATCAACTTGTTGACTCAACACCCGATCTCCTATGACAATTTCGATAGATGTCGGCAAACCCTTGTCCATGTCAAACTCCACCAGAACCCAGGCTGTCCGCTTGTTACAACACCTCAAAGATTCAGAGTCGAAGAAAATAAACTTACCAATAGAATTGGTAATGGCTTCAAAATGGCCACTGACCAGAATTCAATTGGGAAATCTGGGAGAAGCATCCATAGTTTCCTGCGGGTGAAGACTTTTGAGTGAGGGTTGAAGCCTGGATACCATCATTTGAGCATTAGTATGCCATGGTAAATAATCCAGGGAGAATCTAAAATGTGCAGTAGGTCCTCTTTGGAAAGGAAATGAAACACCAACCAGTGGCTGGACAAGATGTTGAATCTGGGGAAATATCCGACCATAGGTTTCCAATGCCGAAGGACCCAATCCTCGACCTGAGACTTGTTCAATCTGACATAAAAAAAAATCCCTAACAGGGCTTTCTTAGAGAGACTCATGACCCTGTTCATTGCAAAATCCTTCCCAATTATGCACTGAGAGGAGGTTTCCCGAACCTTCAAACTTTTTTTTATATTTTCGACGATGTTGAGCAGCCTGACCAAAGAAACGAATGTGACCTGCATGTGACCTGCAATTAGACTACGAAGCCTTGGGACGAGCATGAAGAGGTGGAGAAGAAGTAACATCCACAACTTATCTAGAAACAGGAGCAGAACCAGAAAACTTACCCGCAATGTCGTTCAGAGAACCAGTCGCTGCCCCTGGTAAAAGCCCCTCCGTCCGATCAACCGAAATGGAGTTTGATAGTGCCTTAAATGATAAGGAAAGTTCCGCCTCTGAGCCATTACCCACACAACAAGAAACAAACAAAATGAAAGGTTTGGGGGCCGAAGAAACCTTAGAGGGAAAACATATATGCAGGTCTCGAGGCACATAAGCAACACACTTCTCTCTGATAGAGCTTGTGGCCAACACATGGCCCGATCCAGTACTTTGACTCTGAGAATCCGCCACTTGTTTACTAGCGACGTTGGACAACCCACTGAGGTGACCAGCTGACGAGAGAGTGTTTGGGTTCTTTCGTATGCAGTCATATAAGATACAATACGTGTCGTCCTCCAGAAAGAGTCCCTCCCGAGCCCATAGCTCATCTTCATCCACCCAAGAAGTGTCAAGGTGGTTTGCCATGTTGTCACTGCATAGGCTCGGCACACTACAAAAAGGGCTCTAGAAGTCCGACATGTCCCCCATCCCACGTCGACTGGACTAAACCGAACCCTAGAGCTTAGAAGGTTTGCGGTAACCCTATTTATATATATATATATATAGTTGAGGCAATCTCATTTTTTGTACTTTCATTTTTTTTGCATTGTTGTCTACCTATGCTCGTACCATAATGTAGTAGAAACTCATTGAACCTCAAGCATTTTGGAAAAACTCAAAGTAGAGGACATGATTTCTAAATTTAATTTTGTATATGTATCACTATATCAACCTTTAGGATATCTAGTTAGTACACATTTTAGGATTTTTTCCATTTTGTACCATACTTAATTTTATTATTGATCAAAACTTAAGAGATTAGTGTTCATCTTTTATAGAATCATAAATAGTTTTAGAATATGGTCAAGAAGGGCTTTGTTAGTTGGTAAAGTGGGGGTGTCGTTGCTAACCCCCACCAAGGTTTAAATCCCCCATAGACATGTTCATACCTTGTGGGTTAGCTTGTTCGTGTGTTTAGGCCAATTTTTATGGTTGGGGTTAGGTGCAAGTCCAGGGCAACTTTTGCGGAATAGAGGACCCCAATCGCAATTTTCAAGATGAAAGATAGCTACTATGAAATTATGAGGCATACTCACTACATTGTAATAAATTCTAATACTAGGAAAACATGGCTCCCTGATTTTGTTGATTGGATGCACCTAAAAAATGGTTGGTGCTTTAAGATTCACAACTCAAATTTCCAATTAGCCTTAAAGATCAATTGATTACACGACACTAGGCTAAGTAATTGCAAGTAGACTTAGAGTTAAGTAATGGAATTCAACACACTTGCTATTTAGATAATAAAGATCAATTCTATATATGTTTTAAAGGTATTTAATATATAAATTTCAGATTATAAGAGAACTATAAATGGCCTTCTTCTTAAGATGCACCAATGACAAAGTAAGCCTTAATCAAGCAAATGGACTTGGATTTTTAGCAACAAGAAAAGATGAAACATGCAAGATTATCTATAAATCTAATTTAGTATGTTCTTTCAAGATAAATTCCATATTTGTAACCAACTTCAACAATGCCCTTTACAAGAGATGAAACAATGGTAAACTAGGGTAAAATATGCAAGACATGTAGGGTTTTTAGGCCTATAATCCAAAGTCCAAGTCTAAACCTGTATGTATAATATTTCTAAATATAAATTCAAGATCTAGAACATAGACTTAAAGTCTCTTTTAAATATATCCAACCAATAAAAGAAAGAGACATAAATTATGCAAATTGACTAGGCATTCAAGTTAGGAAAAGTGGATGATTTGCTTTTTAGACAACTAGAATGATTACTAATCTGATTTTTAGGGTTTTTCTCAATGAAATATCCAGATCCAAACCAGAATTAAGTGTCATATTAAGATCTTGCAAACAGGCACACGAACAAGGGCCAAATAAAGCAAAACGACCTATGGTTTCAAGGGAAATTTCAGTGATTTGCTTGGGAAAGGAGACTCAATCTTAAGGTATGATTTTTAGGGTATAAATGGTTCTAAATGAAATCTGATTTAGGGTGTTTTCCTGATTGCTAAACAAAACAAAACAAAAAGGTATATATATATATATATTTTAGGGTTGTTGGTTGGTTGAGAAGGGAAGAAACCAGTGCCTTGCATTCCTTGGCATACAGGGTCAAGAAGCATCTTAAGAAGAAGATTCTTCAAATGATCTAGAAGACAAATAGGGATGTCAAGACAAGGTCCTAAAAGTCCTAGATCTAGTTGGAAAATTACTACAAGAATTCAAAAGGGAGGGGCGTTCAAGAATTGTACCACCTCCAAGACAACCAGGGAGTGCTCTTGCTTGAAAGGGATTATTGTTGCTTTTGTTCACAAGGAATAATAGGTCAAAAATTCACTCACATCAAGCAAGGAAACAAAGGGTAGATAACATATCTCTCCAATGTTGTGAGATCACTCCTCTATGGTGCCCAAGTTGACTTTGATAATTCTGAGCCTATAATAAGAACTAGCTAGTATGCTCCAAGAATATTTGCTACATTTCAAGAAGGTTGATCATCCATACAAAACACCTTAGACAAGAAAAAAGAGAAAAATATGTTATTCCAATAGCTTCCAATAACTTTACAATGAGGAGGATCCTCTTATTAGTCCCTGCCAAAGGCAGAGGGACTATAGCGATGAGTTAGTCGTTGACTAACTATTTTTTTTTTTAAGTAAAAAAGACCAGAGCCTGTTGTATTAACTTTCCAAAAAAAGGTTAAACCATAAACACCATGTGTGCCAACTGTCTCGCCGTGTAAGAAGAAACCGAGACAACTGGTTATCTATGCAATCTATGAGGGAGATAGATTGGCTTCCATTTGTCTTGCCTGAAGGAAACCAAGACAACTGGCAGCCATTAGTCTGAGAAAAAGCTTTGAGTCTTAAAGTTACAAAATAATGGCGTTTAGCCATGCCTAGTCTGAGGAAAACAGAGAAAAAGACTAAAATTATTAACTGTGACATTTTACCCGGTGGCCTCGCCTTCATCCATGTTGCCCTTTCCATCCTCAGTGGCTGTCAGCACGAAGGCATGTGCACACGTCGGGCAGCGCTGTCCTGGCGGTATATTGGAGTAGGCCTCGTAGAGAAGGTCTACTCATTGGCTTACTAGACTGGTGCGGTGGATTAGGTCCTCCACCAAGCTCCGTAGTTCAAAGATTAACTTCAGGTGGTCTGGGTGGAGGAGTGGCAGGTGGCCACGCCCTTCCTCTTGCATGACAAACAGAGGACGTGGCATAGGAGTGGTGCCACCCTCCCTATCCAAACTAGCCCCTATCGCCTCGCCTTCCATACCAATTGCCTCGGCCTCAACTGCATCGTTTCGTTCCAGGGCTTCTATTGGAGGGATCTCGACTGCTCCTGCGGTCGGTTCTGCATCCATCTCTGCCGAAATTTCTTCTATGATATAGCAGGGGGGGAAATCATCCAATTGGACTTCTCCTGTGTTGGAGATGTGATGTTCCTTGATGACCCGCTAGGTAGTTTCCCCTAGAAAACATGTCAGCGGGTTCCAATTGTCTGGTACTGTGAAAAGCAGGTGTGCTGGGGGGACTTGAATGGGTTCATCCGGGATAATTTCTTCAATATAGGCCATGGGAGACAGCTTAGGTCTTCTTTGTTTTCGGACAAGCTGCGTCCTTGCCATGGACAGTGCCCGCTCGAAGTTTTGATGTCTCTTTCTGCGCGCAGCCGAAGCATACCAGGCAGCCCCCCTGCAGGGCTTGCCTCATTCCCTTGGCATTTGGAGGTGCCAAGCAGTGGCTTTGGCGATAGTTAGACCATTCCAGTTGCACCAGAGCTCAAGGATGCTCTAATGCTGCAACTTCAGCTCCAAATGAGCCTCTTCCTCTCTGAAATCGAGTAAATTCATGAGGAGTAAAGTGACCAAACCCGCCATTAAGGCAGTCCGCTGAGTGCTCTGTGGTTCTGTTGCCATCACGTGCGCAAGAAGTCTTGGCTCATTGGCCTGGCTGAACTAGCTTGCCCCCATCCTTAATGGTGAGGGGATGGGGGTCGGTGGCCTATATTTAAGGTCCGACCAAGCGTTGTACCACGTGGCCCCTCTGTGCTAGGTGGCACCCCATCTGGGGTAGTCGTTGACTAACTATTACTTTCAGTTTTGACTTTTAATTTATTTGGATTTCCAATGTTCAACATAGGAATATTTAGATAATATTTTTTATTAAAATTAAAATAAATCAAAAACATTTTTTTCTTACTTCCTATTGGACTTCAACTTTGAAGCCTTATTGCTGCGGCGTGCATTAATAATCACACCAGCCTATGTTAATACTTGGCCCTTGTAAGTGCGGTTGCATTAATACTTACCCTGTAACTGTGAGTACAGTCTGTCAGTACCATCTCTCTGGAAAATATGATTGATTCGACAGTAACTGAAACATGTCGGCAAAAGGAAGCATTAAGATGCATTAATGTTGCCCTTCTATGCACGCAAGTTGATCCAGGCATTCGTCCAGTTATGTTTAATGTTATACTGATGATCTCCATCGCTTTTGTAACATTAAAAAATGCAACACAACCAGCGTTTGTGACAAGTGGTGAGTAACCTGGGAGGATCCATAGGCGATAGCTCTGGTAGTGGCTTCACGAGCCACGGTCATTGACCATGACATCATCTGTGTCGTCTGTCTCTCCACCTTTGGTTCCTTCTTTAAATGATGTTACCATTACTGAATTGGAATCTTAGTTCAACAAAGACCATGAATAACTTGACATGTTCAGCATGGCATCTTAGTTTATTGTTTGGCAGGGACTAAGCTGTAATGCAACTCTTGTTTATAGATGGAGAGCTTAACAACCTCTACAATAAAATAACATTAGATCTCTAGCAAATCCTAGATCTATGTTCAAAACACTAATATCCTTTAAAAAAACTAGAGAGAATCTAGTCAACAACAATATAATATGGTGGACTAATGCCACATGTACAATATGAGAGAATGTATGCCTCTACAAAGTGGACACCCTCCTCAAAAGTGAGATAAACATGGTCAAAATACAACAAACTCCCTCCTCTAGGGGGACAATCTCATAAAAGTACAACAAGATAGCCTCAAAATGCTCAACATATCCTCCATGTGTGTGGACCCAAGGAAATAGGCAGGTTGTTCCCTCAAAATGTTGCATCACAAGCTCAAATGCCCCACACATGTGAGATAAAGGGCCCAAAGTTTAGTTGTTCCTCAAAATCCTCCAACATCCTCCATAAATGATGATAATTGAGTGGAAAGTAGGCATGTGTGGTCCTCAAGTGCAACAAACTTGATAAAACGATCAAAAGGAGCAAGTCGATCCCTCAAATGAGTGATGATGTGGCACGTGTGGCATCCAAGAAGGTGTGTATGGATTGTCTTGACACCCAAGGCAATCACAATTCCTTAGGTAGTCACAAATCCCAAGGTAGTCATGAATATCAATGCAAGTACACGGTTTCCAATGTAGGTACACAAATCCAAAGGTAAGAACACAAATCTCAATGCAACAAAATGATGAGCCATGCCTCAATGTATGTGCCATTAGGTCAAGAAACATCAAATGTCATCCTTTAATAACTCATTGAATTTATATTGTTTTCCATGTTTAGCCATGGTGAGGACAACAATAACCTTTATTACATGTGACAACTCCTAAGACAAGAAGTATTTCCAAGGACACTGAGTTAAGAGCATGTGATATGGTGGATGTGATGATAAAGGAGGGTAACTTCATGAGCTAACTCTCACAACCACATAAGCTATGCTTAAGATATTCATCCACGCGACTTCCTTTAAAGAGAGAAGCACTTAGCATCGAGTTACCATTCCTTTATCCCTTTTTCTTACTACCCCTTTTCTTGCCTTTTTCTTTATTTGATTGGTCCCTTTTTTTATATATGCATTGTTAAGCATGGGACTCAAGGCATTGGGATTTTTGCAAGGTGGCATGGTTCGAGATTTATATTTGTCTTTTTAGTTTTAGCTGTATCAACCTCAAGCTTATAGTTATTAAGATGAGGGTTTCCTACATGGGACTATTAAGTATGAACCTTGCTATGACATTTGATAAGTCAATCATGAGCGGGAATATGATAAATGTTGTGGAAGTGATGGGGGGAAATGACATAGATTGAATAATAGTTGGGGAGAATGGACACACTACACCTACCTAGGTCTCTAATAGTACAACTCAACCCAAGAGTGACAACACTTATCTAAAGGAAGACTATGATCCACCATGGTACAACAATGCAAATAATAACAATTTAGAGTGTTATGATCCATTATTAGACTATACCGATGTTCACCATGGTCATGGAAAATATATGAAGCAATATCAACGTACATGAGCAAGAATGAAAAGAACGACAATATCAATAATGGAAATATTTGTCCATCAATAATGGAAATTGCATTAGTGGGAATATAAGTTGAAACATCTCTAACTTGAGTCTCAACTATTGGTAGAGCAGTAACAATGATTTGAGACCGGGGTGACACTAATACCAATCTTTACTTGGATCTAGGCCACTTGATAAGGCCAGATTAGGATTGCTTTAATTGAACTTGATTGCATTAAAGGTGAAATTGAAGTGCTTATGAAGACTTGAATCCAAATTGAATATAACTGGATGAAATATGTTGTTTGTCTCATAATCCACTACTTAATGCATTTAATAAAACATAACTGCGGAAATAAAGCATGCATAAGGAAACATGAGATGAAAGAACAATACATGATAAGAGATCATCATTGTTAACGAAGTTCACCAGTATGGCCACGTCTCTAGATCCGCTGGAATACAAATCACTTCATTATCCTTCCTTTGACAGGGCTGAAATCTTCTCACAAAAAGGTGGCACAATTCTTCAGACACCAGAAGGACGCCATTCTCCCAAAAGGGGCTTAGATACAAACCACAAGCACGAGTGCTTGTTTCTCTCCAAAAGAGCCTCTAAAGGGCCTCCAAAAATCCTCTCATAGCCTTTTCTCCCAAGGCTTCAATTAAAGGGATTTAAATATTTTTTCCTAGCTCCATAATACAAAAATACAAGATCCATGAATTTAGGATCTAGTACCTAATCAAGGACAAAAATGAGAAAGACTCTTAACTTCCTCCTTGAGACTAGGAATCCACTTGTAATAAAGTGAGGAAAAGTCCAAGCCAATTCATAAGACCCAAGCAAGATTTCTATCCAACAACCCTAGTCCCTGTATGAAAAAAGTGAAAAAACCACTAGAGAATGACAACCATCATAGATGAAATTACCAATGAAGCCCTAAAAAAGCATGTAGAATGATAGAGATCGACATTGGATAAGGTGCCCAACCCTTCTTTGCAGGGGACCATAGTTAACAACCTCCTGATGGTATAGTGTGGTGATATGTAAAGAACATGACTTTTTGATCTAAACAAGCCATGCAAGATTCCTATCCAACAATCCTAATGCTTATACCAAAAAAAGTGAAAAAAGAAAAAACCTAGAGAATGACAACCATCAAAGAAGAAATTGTCAAAGGAAGCATTAAGAAAAATGTTGAATGGTCAAGATTGATAACATTGGCTAAGGGGCCCAATCTTCCCTTCAAGGATTGTGATGTGGATGTAGCTTCAAAATCCCCCCCTCTTTGCAGGGAGTCATAATTGACAACCCCTTAGTTGGAATAAAACAACATCATGAATTGAACAATTCAAATTTGAAAAAGAAAATAGTGTTTCTAACCAATTCAAAAGATGCAAGATGTAAGAAGTCAACATATTCTCTATCTATTAGAGACCCCATGGCTACATGTACAAAAATAAAAAGGAGAAAGGGTGACAAATGTAACTCTACCTTTTCTTTAAATATATCACAACTCAATTCAAAAGCACATTGCATATTTCTAGAAGTTACAAAAACAATGAAGTTGAAAAATGTACTTCGCTAAATAAAAATTATTATTATGATTTTTGACTTAAAAAAATCACAAATAAATATATATCAAACCTAGATATTGAGTAACAAGGGTCAAATTATTCATAAATCTTATCTCGTATCATATACATCTCTTTTACATATAAGGTAATAAATATACACCTTCACTCTCAAAAAAAATAATTGATGGAAAATAAAAATATACATTTATTATAATAAATTTACATCTTCATACACCCATCACAAACTTTACATCTTCACACAACCATCACAAGCTGAAAACGCACACCTTCATTTTCAAAAAAAGTGAACCATCCTTATTCACAACCTTTACATATTCATACACCCATCACAAGTTGGAAAATGCACACCTTCATTTTCAAAGAAAGTGAACAATCCTTAAAATAAAGATAAAGATGTGCATTTTTCTAAACATTATAATGAACATGTAAAAATGTACATTTTTCTAAACATTATAATACATTTGTTATATATTTTATTATTATAATAAAATATATAATTTCATTTGTAAAATATTAAAAGAAGAGTCTTTTAAGTGAGTCAACTTTCGTGATCCTTCATCATCCCATCCGTTTTTATTGAATATCATGTTAATAAAAAAAATTACTCTATTAATTATAATATTATAATTTTTTTCCCGAAATATATATTTTGGGACAATTTATCGAACATTTTTTCTTATTTTGAAGATAATATTCAAGGTAAATTAGATTTTTCAAGGCTCAAAACTAATACAATAATAACATGTGTGGGTTTAATGGTTAAGAACATGTGTTTCCTCTTAAAAGGTCAACATGTGTGTGTGGGTTTAATGGTTAAGAACGTGTGTTTTCTCTTAAAAGGTCACAGGTTCATATCGAGAGAGGTAGGGTATGAGGTCCCTTGTCTCATAAACAAGGGGTCCCACAAACAAGGGAGTCTCATACACCAATTTAGTATATGGCTGGTCACACGTTTAAATCCAAAAAGGATAGGATATGAGGTCCCTTGTCCCATAAACAAAAAATTCCACAAAGAAAAAGATCTCATACACCAATTTGATATATAACTTAACCCGACCTTAAAATTATTATTATTATTATAATCATTAAAACTCAACATATAACTTACTAAAATTGTTTTTAGATGTGAAAAATAACACTCATTCTCTATATAATTACATTCAATAACTTTTACAAACTTGATGACCCACTAAAATTTGTTTAATAACTTTTACAAAATTGATGACCCACTAAAATTTGTTTAATAAATTGTAATGATTATTATTATAATACAAATATGTATTATTATAATTGATTAATTAAATTCATTTTACTTATTATAAATTACACTTATTTTTCAAATATACATATAACTAAAAAAATCAAAATCAAATTCATTTTTCAAACAGATAAGAGTCATGATCAAGTTTTGATTTACATATGAACCAAGTTTCTTGAACACGTAAAGTGATTAATAAGTTTCTATGATTCATTCTTTTTAAAAATATATTTAAAAATCTGTTTAAAATATCATTTCGGAAGTTCCCAAACATGTAAAACAAATAAACTGTTATTATCGGAAAATTCATAAACAAACTTGTGAAAACTCCATATGAGTACCTAGGTGACTCATAAACTTGTGCCAGATCTGAAGCAGCTCAAAATAACAAAAGTCAAAACTCGTTTTCACGTTTTCAGAAAAGTCCCCTTCGAGCTGTCGAGCTCCGACATTTCTTAAAAAATATAACTAATCATTACATGACCATATCCGTGTTCTCAGGACAATCTCGTATAAGTAAAATCCTTATAAGTTTTTCAGGCTAGTTGTCAACTTGGTCATCTCAGTCCACACTCAATGTAGTTTCCTAGAAATGAGTGGCAGAGAGACCCTGTCCCAAGCCACCTGTGAAAATTATATAACGACTTTCATGTGAGATCTCTGATCTTTTCTCGTGAATGTAGACAGAAAGTACAGCGACCCACTTGATCCCAATCTCACGGAGCCCCCCAAAAGACAGATCAAATCGACTGTGTGTGTGCATATGACGGTTGAATCTACCCCAACTAACCAATCCACTCACTTCACTAGAATCCTCCACATTGCCCAATGCCCATGTCACCAACATGGTCTCTATATTAAACTCGTCCGAACTCTGTAGCATTTGTTTTGGGTTTCTCCCTCAAGTCCTTATTATTCCATCTGCAAACAGTTTTGCTTTGCTTGAAGATTATTGAGATGGAGCATTCGGATCAAAAGGGCACAGTGGAAATGGTGAAGGATAACAATGGGCTGGACCAAGTCTTATTGAGGGAACCTCGTGGGGCTTCGGCCAGGGTAAGATAATCATTATAATCCTTTTTAATTTTTTGTATTTTTAATAGTCATCTCCCTTATACGCGGTGGTTCTATTCTCTATGTTTTGGTCTCTCCCATCTTTGCTCCTTTTCTGAACTATAGTACATTCAATGAAGCATTTCCTTTGCTAAAAATTGAAGAATTAACAAGGAAAATATTCCTTGGTTGTCCCTGCTCTGCATCCTTTACTTAATGGAACTTAAGCAATAAATCTAGGGCCAGGTACATGAGCAGGACTAGTGTGCTGTATCTTTGGATGGTCATGGTGAGCCGCAAGTTTATGCTCAGATAATACCTTTCTGGACCAACTGTTTCCTATGCTTGTCCTTACTTGAGCTATGCATAACTAGCACAAACCCATCTAAACTTGGGTTTGATATGCAATATCGAGGTGCATATCAAACCCGAGTTTAAATGGGTTTGTGCTAGTGTGTATATTCAGTGCACCCAACGCACAAAGTTTGGATGGATACCCCTACCCCCAACCCCACCTGGGCTGTAGAGTAACTCGATTGTCTTAGTGCAAATATTACAAATTGGTGTAACTAATAACACCCAACGGTGCTGAAGGCTGCAAGTTGTGCAACGAAACATCAGTTTTTTCTTCACTAAACCTGCAATCAAGTTTAGTTGTGGGTCTATTTTAGCATCATGAATCTCGTTGTTCTCACATTTAGGTCCTCGGTATAAAGACAATTTCTGATAGTGATTACAGTAAACAGAAAGAGATAAAGTTATTAGCTACATTTGGATGTCTCTATCATTGGACCCTGCATTCAAGAGGTATGGTGCTTAGGGGAACGCCATAATATGCTGAGTGATGAGAGCAACCGAATGCAGATCATATAATATGCTTAACTGTAGATTGTCTATAAGCATCATTTTATTGCCATGAAACAAAGCACAATACAATGATAGTGCTAGTGAATGACATCTGCGAACCCATTTACATTCAATCATTGAGACAGTCAACAATACTTTCAGATGTGAGACTAGATGGATGGCCCTGGGAACGCTGAACCAAAGTGGACATGCTAATACTGAGCCAAGTGACTAGACCATCCTATAACCAGATACTCTGCTTTTAACCTCATGATTCTTAGTGACGCTTGTTGAATGATATGTCATGCACCAGAAAAATGTAAGTGAGATAAGATAAGATAAATTAATGTCCAACAAATGATCAAAGTTAGGTCAATGGGACTGTTCGGTACATAAGTGGTGATACATAGTGGGAGTGCGAAGGCCACTCCTATAAAAGCAAAAAGCAAAGCTAATCTATAAGATCTAAGCTCAACTATCTCAATGCCAAAGTGAAATACAATGAATCCTTTCATCACTGCCCCAGCAATTGCGTAATCTGTTTACACAGTTGTATTTCACTATTACACAGACAATCAAAATCCTTACACACTCACTCAAATCTTTTTCTGAATGTGCAGCTGCTCCTCTAACCCTCCCCCACAACAAACATTCAGCAATGTTCTTAACTCCCCCCTGTATCTAAGCACTTCAACAAACTGTTGATGAAGAAATTGACTTGGAGCAACATACAACCCCCTCTTCCTGTATTTACCGGAGCTTCCTTTCTTTGCTCCAAAGATTGTTCTGCCATCTCTTCCTCTATTTGTAGCAGAAATCCATAGTTTGGCCAGGACCACAGTCTCACCTAAACACAACCTTCTCTGTGCACCACTCATGGTTCCCTACTAATACTTGGAGGCTATCAAAGTCTATTCTCCTGGTTACCTTGCATCAATGCTTGTTGGTTCCATCAACGCTAATGTTGCTTCTAAAACAACACATCACTTTCAATAGAGAGAGCACAGTTTCCTTACTAAGAAGCATTCTTCTTTAGAAGCCGTTATTTTAGAATCCCAGACAATGTGTCCTTGCTTTCCACTTGAAACACTTTTCCTTTTTAACGTTGGCCCAGACTCCAGATGAATCCCTCTGTGTGTGGAGGATTGATGAGGGACGCGATATTTATAAAATATTTCCTCCTTCCAATTTTTATATGCATAGGTCTCGACTCTACACTGCCCAAAGCTCCTCTGCCGGTTTCATGTCAGCAATAGTAGAGATTCCATCTGTCAACTCTGCAAGGACTGTATCACATCTTCGATACTTCATATAACATTCCAATAAAATCTGCATGGTTGTCTGTTTGGTGCACCGTATGTATCCCAATAGAATACTCTTTGCCATTGATAGTGTGCTCAACAGGAAAAATGCCTGTGGCATCGCAAGAATAAAGTTGGACCCATTTACGTGTATAGTCCTCCCATCTGCGATCTCATCATGTTGTAGTGTGATGGACTGGTTAGCATTGTATTGGCAGCATGCGGTAGCTCTGTGGTAGTTTGCTGAGATGAAGATGAACCTCTAAATTCTTCTTCACCAAGTCAATGGCAAATTGGAGTTTACCATCAGTGCAGGCCTTCTATTCTTTGTGGAGATCTCCCTAATGATGGGGATGGTGGCCTTTAGGATCTCCCATTGCATTCAAACTCATCCCGTGCCCAGCTTCTTGGGCTATGACCCTAACAATAAGCAGTCCCAATGCAGTCCCAACAAATATAGCAGTCCATGCCATCTTCATCAAGCCAACAATTTCCAATTCCAAATGAATGGCTCTGATACCATGTTGAATGATATGGTATGCACTGATAAAATGAGAGCAAGTATTTCATTCACATTAACAAACATTAAGGTTACAAATGAATCCTTTTGTAGCTATCACTTAATTATAAAATCCGCTTAAACTTTACACAGTTATATTTCATTATTACACGTTGACAATTAAAACTAATTTTAAATTACCCTAATACACTAACACTAATTTATTTTTGAATGTTGGTATGAGCACAGTAACAGAAATGCAAAAGATACTCATGCACAAGAGAACACAAGATAACAAGTACGAGAAGAGATTGCCACAATGTAGACATATTGTATACTTTTGATTGTATTATCTATTTATAGAGGTACAAGATTGGTGGAGAGTGATCATCTTTGATCAGGTCTCCTAGGGTTACAATTGAAATATACATATTTAGGTGGGTGATCAAGTGTGACCAAGCCCCCTATAAACTATGTACAACAAGATAGAAAAAATAAAGTGAAAATTGTAAATTGCATAGTCTAACAAAGTCCACTACGGACTTAGGGACTAAATATCATCAATTCCTCCATGTTGAGAGGAAATCGTCCCTGATTTTTGCCATTGATGTCTGCATTCCAGCAAAGGATATCATATGATGTAGGATCTATATGTTGGATGGAGTTCTCTGACAGAATACTTGGAGGTGAACCTCCTCTGAAATGTGAGAGCATGAAACCACTGATGTTTGGATGGAAGAAGAAATGGCGTCCCTACTAAAGAGTCGTGCTTAGCATGGGCCGTTGAAGGGAAGATGCAACAATTATACCCTAAGTCACCTAACACGATGACACGGGACACGATGGATACAAAAATACGAGTATCTGACACGTGAAATTTCGACCCTGAAAACAGGACACGTAGGACACGTTTATATATATATATATTTAAAAAAATTATATATATGAAAAAAAATTGAAAATGAAATTTAGACATAAAGATTCATATTTTGTTAGAAACTAGAAGATTTACATGATATAAAACTTTAAACATGTAACATAAATGATAAATCATGATATATTATACATTGTAACATCAATGATGATCAAATGAAAAACATTGAACACACAAGAGATTAGAACCATAAGCTGCAGCATTCTCAATCTCAATAAGTCATCAAATCAAAATGCACATAGATACTGCGTCAGAGTCACTAATACTATAGGTGGGAATACCAATGGCAAATACAAAATAGCCATAGGGTAGATAATAGAACCATAGATGGAAGAATCTCATAGCTCATGAGTTGCGACTGTCAGTAGTCCTCCATGTCATAATCATCAAGATTAGCATCACTACCAGAGCTCTCTCCTCCATCCTCCTCCTCTATATCCAATGAAATCTGTGCATTTGTTAGTGTGGAGGATGACCCCTCGAGAGGATCACCATCATCAAAAGTGACCAGCTCTAGCACTGGTTCATTAATATCCAAGTTGACTAATGCCAATTCAACACTGCTGTCCAAACCCATATCATCATGAAACACATCCCACATCTTTGTCTTTCTCGTCAACCATTCTTCTCTCTGCATGTAAATAAGACAGAGGTTGGTGTGCAAATATACCACTAAGTCACCTGACACGATGGCAAAGAGAAGAGTTCAACAGAAGAGTTTATACTTGAGTGAAGGGTACATTTTTACTAGGGTCATGACAAGAGAGTTCAACAATCATTGCCACCAACATCAAGGTACATAAAAGGCTTGGTGCTCTTAATTAAATGCCAGTTCCATATCGTCATGATAGAATCCAGTGGAAACATTGCAATCCTGCCAATCTTGAAATCCTGAAAACCATTAAGTCTGCTGAATTTTGAATGGCACCTAAAATTCTGCTTTCTCTATATGAAGTCCAATGAGGTTGGAACCACTCTCAAACATCCTGAAACAATTATTGGTAATGTTAAAAATTTAAGTAAAAGGATGAAAATGAAAGATATTCTCCTTTATCTTTCATTTTCATCCTTTTACTTTAAGAATTTAATATTACCATTAATTACTAGGGTGGGTGAAATGGAGGGGGTGGGGACCTCTTTAAATAGCATTAGTGGGGAAAAATAACCATCAGTTGCACACTAAAAGACCTCACAACTCCAACTTGCATGAGAAAACGTGAGCCCCGAGACCTTTCCTATGCATGACACGTGTCCTGAAATTGGGACACGTGCAAGGCACGTGTCAGACACAGATTTGGGACGTGTCCTGTGCATAGGACGTGTCCCAAATCCGTGTTCGACACATATCCTCATGAATCCGTGTCCCCACGCCGGATACGCGACACAGAGGGCTAAATGTAGGTGTCATGTTTCATAGATTATACCCTATAGATCTAGGTTGGTTGGAGGTGGAAAGGTATTGGGTGTGTGTTTGTCACCATGTGAGGGCTTGCTCTTCCATGTCTATCTCAACTACAAGGATCTTCTGAGCGCCTATCAAAGTGGGTTGAGTTTTTAAATAAGCTTCTAGACTAGGAAACTAGGGGTTGAGCTTGTCTCCATTTAGGGCTCCATCAAACTTGTTATCGCACAAGTTGTAGGTTGGGCAAAGCCCGATCCAACCATCAAAATGGCGACAACTTAGAGCGCACCTACCCACTGTCACCTTAGGCAGGTGTTCCCGTCACTTTAGAGGTGAGGTAGTCACCTCAAGGGGGGGAATCCTGGTGACCCTTGGGGCGATTGAGATGGAAAATGTGATGTATGAACGGATCCCCCTAAAAGTCAAGTTTCTAGATGGAAAAGGGAACTTGGTAATGAGTCTCGAGGGTTGATTGAGGTTGCCAAAGCTTTGAGTGATCTGCGAAGAGATAATACTTGCTCGAGACACAAGGAAAACCAAGATACAATGCAATAATACCAATTGGACAAACAAGTTAAGCTTGCTGTCCCTAATAGCAGCTGTTAGTAACAGTATATATCAGCAATGAAATGGCACAATAAGCTGCTAAACAAGTGCTAGAAATCAAGTGAAAGATACAAGAGATAAACTAGCTAAACACTAGTGAAACTTAAGATTTAGAGACCAAGATACTAGCATAAAAATGTAAGGCTGTTGTAAACACTTTCTGCAGCAATATAAATCAGCCTTATGGCTGTAACAAACAACTTATTACAGCAAGAAGATCAGCCACCAAAACCTCCTCAAAATTTGTCAAAAAGTGCGCTAGGCCTAGTAGTTTAAGTGTACAAACTTTGAGCAAATTTCAGTGGTTGATTAGAGAGTTATTGAAGAAGTTAGATTAGGGTTTCTGTAGCCCTAATGGCTGAAGATGAAATTTGTAACACCAATAAGAATTACTTGACAACAAATGATGCCCTAGGGGCACAAGAAAGCCAATAACATATATAATTGATTGCACTTTGAACAACTTGAAAATCTCGTAAAATCACGTTTCCCAATGCAAGTAATTTTATTTCTCCAATGCAAACTTTATATTAGTGCCTTCAAGATATTGGGTAAATGGAGTCTTGGATTGTAAGAGTTAGATCCACAATATCCTTAGGGGAGTAAACCCTCTTACTCCCTAGGGCATGCAAATCAAACTTGGGTAAATCTAAGAGGGTGTACACCCTTCTACTCCTCCTAGCAACCTTGCAATAAATGACTTGTTAACTAGCAAATGAGATGAAGCTTAATGGAGGGTGTATGCACTTATACTCCTCATAGGGTTTCAACCAATAACATTCATGAAACAAGCAAGAAGAACTAACGATTGCAGATTTTCCAGACCAATTTCAAAGAGATGCAAGATGTAACCCTAGTTCGCCAAGCCAAAAACCATTCATAATCAAGAGAAAAGACCTCCAAGAGGTTCACACCACCTTAGCTCCACAAATCACCAAGATAATTCACCATAAGACATTTGCACAAGAGAGAGAGAGATCAAATTTCCCAAAGAGGGCGCAAATTTCAGCCAAGTAGTCTTCTCACAATGGGAGAGCTATGTTAAAAATAACATTCACATGATCTCTATTTATACAAAAGGTATAACTCATAGTTTGTCCACTTAGCAAGAGTAAAACATAAGATAAGGGGTCCACAACCCTTATCTTACCCCTTGCATCAAAATAATATTAAACAATGATCTTTAAAATTTACTTTTGCACAAAAGAAACCCTAAAGTAAGGTGACGTCACCCCTTTAGGGGACGTTTTGGCACTTGAGCAAGTCGTTGGAGAAGATATGGAAGTCGTTGGCACTGCTTGAGCCTCCTCATCATGTGCTAAGCCTTCTCCATGCCTCATCCGGTGAAAATATGCCAAGTGTCAGTGTGCAACTCTATCACCACCAAACCCTAGCCCCCTCATGACGTCAACCCTCAAAGAGGTGATGTTTTGCCTCTCCTAGGCAAGTTGTTTGGGTGGTAGGGGCTAGGTTAGGTCCATCATGATGTCTTCTAGGCTTCCAAAGGCACCTCTCTGTCATCCGGCATGCGGGCCCTAGGCATCCATTCGATGGGCTTCTTACCCCATGGAAGCCCAAGCTAGGATTGTTCTCCCAAAACTGGCCACCAGGCAAGGTCCTGGAAAACAAAAGGGTATGCCCTCCAAAGATCTAAAGTCAAAGATATCATGATAAGTATAAACCACGTCTAATAAGCCAGACACTTAAACATGTGCAACAAAACTACCTCATCAAATCAAACAAATGCTCGAGTCAGAACCCTATACAATTGACAAAGTTTAAGTATAGGAGGGGTGTCATAGGAGTCCTATTGGGTAGACCAAAGCCCTCAAGTACGGGATGCTCCCAAGGAAGGCCTTTCAAGGTTATGTAGTGAATGATGAGGTGGAAGGGATTTAGACTTCATAGGTCGTTGAGTTTCATGACATACAAGGGCTTGTATTATCTCATTCATGGGTGCCTTTGTAGAGGGTGTGTGGCACCTTCGTTTGCAATGCACTTTTTCCAATCCCATCTTCTTGCCATTCTTTATTTCTTTCATGTTTTAAGGAACGAGTTGAAGGCCACTGTCTTGGCGTGGTGTCCAAAATCCAGATAATGACAGTGTCACTCACAAATACCTCGCGGAAATGAGAAGGCTGGCTCGTGATGAGACCCCCTTTCTCTCAGTCGTGTAACTAAGAGCCACTACCTTGGCTTGGTGACCAGATGATGGTAATGTCATACCGCTAAATACCCATGATCATGACAAGTCGGCTCGTGATGAGACCTCACATCCTCCAACTAACCCTTTAAGCATTCATTATCATTTATTTTTGTAGGTCCCCCTTTTCTTATAGAGAAGAATTTCATTGCTTTCTCGGAGGATCCCTGGGCGAAGCATTTGGAAGGTCTATATCTAGGCTTTTATCTTTTTAGCCAACAACAATCCCTCTAGGCCTTTAGCCCCTTTTTCCCATGAAATGAGGTACATGCCCTTCTTGGGTCACTAAAGTCAAAGGACTTAGAAGAGGACAATATGATGGGAGTGTAATGAGCGAAAAGAGGTAAGTATGGTCGGGAATGGTACGATAAACCCTTAGGGGACCCCTAGTCATAAACCTTTCCCAAAGGTTGGCCACTTACTAGGAAATCTAT
This sequence comes from Picea sitchensis, assembly GCA_010110895.2. NCBI lineage: Eukaryota > Viridiplantae > Streptophyta > Pinopsida > Pinales > Pinaceae > Picea > Picea sitchensis. The sequence continues at coordinate 62,621 of SNQJ01S0066513.1, forward strand.
GACACTCACCAAGGTGAAACAGAGTCAAAAGCATAATGTCTAAGCAAGCGTTTTATAATCAAAAGTAGCTCAAATACAACATGTTTAAATGCCTTAAATATTATGGTGATTACCTGCCACAATACTTGACTTGTACCGCATGGAGAAAGACCCATCTGTCTTCCAGAAGCTAGCTGGTGTGGTGGATGCGCTAACAATGGATCAAAATGTGGTGATAGAGCGGGCTTCTGTATGTGCAAGTGGAAATTGCTAGTCATGTAGTCTCTCGGCACTCCATATCTTCAACCTGAGGGACTCGAGACATCATCTCCTTAGTTATCCCACAAAATGGGGATAACAAAACTTAGGGACAAAAAGCCTTGTCTTCAGCATGTAAGAGTGTTGGGAAATGGGGATGGTTGTAGTTGGATTGGGTTGTTGCAACAATAGTTATTATTGGAGGACTTACTGTAGGGTTTGTTTTTGAGTGGTGATGAGTCATTGGAATAAACTCATCATATCTTGCATAATTTTGGCATGAAACTCCTGTTCTTGTTGGAACTCTTGTTGTTGTTGAGTAGGAAGGGTTTCCATTGACAGGCCAGAGATGAATAACTCCACACATTAATTATTTTGTATTAAAGTGAGTGAGATATATATACAAACATGTGACCTTTGGTTTCATCTTCCTAGTGGTCGGATGGTTGTTTCTATTCACCTATAACTATTCATTTTCTCCTAGATTAAATATTCAAAATAATTTTACAGTACCATAATCCCAAGGATTAGTTAACTGACATTCCCCCTCTTAATCTGAGGGGGTGTTTGTAAGTCCAAGCATCTTTCTGAACTTTTCAAACTTTTCTCTTCCAAGTGCTTTAGTGAAGATGTCTGTGATTTGCTCACTTGTGGAACAATGTATCAGTTGAATGGTCTTGGCCTATACACGATGTCGAATAAGATGGTACTTTGTGTTGATGTGCTTGGTTCGATCATGGAATCTAGGATTCTTGGCCAACTTGATTGCATAAGTGTTATCAATCAAAAGTGGAGTAGCATTCACCTGTTTCTCTTGCAAATCCTCTAATATCTTCCGGAGCCATACAATCTCCTTTGTTGCCTCTACAAACATATTCTGCCTTTGTAGTGGAATCTGCTGGAACAAACTGTTTGCGTGATCTCCAAGAGATAGCAGTTGATCCAAGACTCATGAGTTATTTTGAAGTAGACACTCCGTTCTCCTTATCCCCATCAAAGTATGAATCTGTATGTCCAACTAGTTTGAAGTCATCCACCTTAGAGTATTTGAGCCCAAAGTCTTGAGTTCCCTTCAAGTACTTTAAAACTGTCTTTGCAGCACACCAATGTCCTTCACAAGGTTTTTGCATGAACCTAGAAAGGATCCCAACTGCAAATGAAATGTTTGGTCTGGTAGTAGTAAGGTAGATAAGACTCCCCACAAACTGTCTATATGTTGTTGCATTCTCAAATACATTCCCTTCTTTTGATGTTAGTTTCAGATTTTGTTCCATTGAAGCAGAGAGAAGATTACAATCAGCCATGCCAAATTTGTTCAACAATTCTCCAATGTACTTCTTTTGGGAGATGAATACATACTTTGGATTCTGAGTGACTTCAATACCCAAGTTGTACTGAAGATATCCCATGCTTGTCATCTCAAAACCCTTCTTAAATTCTTTCTTTATGGATGCAATATATACTTCATTGTTCCTTGTTATCAAAAGATAATCTACATACACCACACGATATACAACAATTTTGCCAACTTTCTTGACAAACAAAGTTGCATCATCAAGATTAAAATGCTTGAAATTGATCTTCAAAAGATGCTCAATTAACTTTTCATACCATGCGTGAGGTGCTTGCTTTAGGCTATACAAAGACTCGATGAGCTTGCATACCTTATGTTCTTGACCTTTCACAACAAATCCTTTTGGTTGAGACATGTCAACATTCTCCTTCAAGTCTCCATTCAAGAAGGTGTCTTCACATCCATGTGATGACTCTTCCACCTATTATGTGCTACCAAAGCCAACAATGCATGAATGGTAGCCCATTTTGTTGTGGGGGAGAAGTCTCCTCATAGTCTATGCCTTCTTTTTGTGCATATCCTTTCACCACAAGCCTCTCCTTATGCTTGTCAAGTGAGCCATCTGATTTGCACTTGTTCTTGTAGACCCACCCACATTGAATTGGTTTGGTTCCAAATGGAGGAGCCACCGTCTTCCATGTCCCATTCTTGATGAGAGCATCATACTCCTTGTGCATGGCTTCTTTCCATTCATCATGAGAAGCGACTTCTTCAAAGGAAGTTGGTTCAATGTTAGTAGATAAATTCAATTCACAATCAAATTAAACACCCATATCATTACATCACCTGAATCTGAATTATCTACCTCACCTCCATCTTGTCTTGTAGAACTTCTGGTTCCTGTCTTTCCAACTTCATTAGGATGAACACTTTCAAGTGTCTTTATGAGCCACTTTGGTGGACCTTTTTGAGATGGTCCAAGTTGCTCCACTGATTGAGATTGTAATATCCCCAAGGACGAGCCCCAGTTGTATTTATGAATTGTAAACATGTTTTGAAGGCTGGTGAGCTGAGCAATTATAAGATGGTAAGCTTATGTGTTATTAGGCCGGAGAGCCTAGGTGTTAAAGGCCAGGAGCCTGTTTTTGTACATGTAACTGTTCATATCAGTAATATAAAAACATCGTTGCGTGTAGACCGACCACGAAGAAAGAATGATGGGGGACTAAGCTTCCACTAGGCTGGGTAAGGGAGAGGGGGCTGAGAGGTTGGAAAGAGGGGCTAAGCCTAAGGGCTTAAGTCCAAGAGAATAATAATAATTTATTATTATTCCAAAATCTGATTAGAGGGATATGTCTTATCCTAAGTTCCTGGAAAGGGAATGTATGCTAAATGGAGTGCATGCAGCTCCAGGAAGACAGGTGTCGACCTAGGCGTATGCAGTTAAAAACTGAAGAGTCAAGCTGTGTTGGGGGTTCGCTTGCCATTTCCATCCGCCGTCTAACCCGTTCGGTCTCTGCGATCGCCCTCTGCATATCCATGCACGTCTGAGAAACCACTCACGGAAGGGGAAATCCGATCTGTGTTATCCTTGAACCCAGTCTGTCTGCACTTGCAAATCCGAGTTCATACCTTAACCGTTTTTTGGGTTGCTGCCTTATGTTTTCCTGAGCCGTACTGAACCGTTACTGTTGTCCTCACCTGGCTGGAGCTGAGTCGAAGATTGGCTGAAGAAGCGGGTTGTCAGGCCCGTGGATGAAGAGGCAGGTTGTCAGGCCTGTGAGCAACTCTCTCCAGGTGAGAGAGTGTGCTGAGGAAGTGAGTTCTCCTAGAGGGAGTCCTGTAGCTGCTACAGAGCTTTGAGAATTCTGGTCCGGCTTGTTGCTGAAGCCCAAGGCAAGGGAGGTGGAGCAACCGATGGACTGTGTGACAGTGAAGGTGCATACTCCTGGGGTGGGACAAGCATGTGGGGAATGAGAGTCTGTGAGCAGTAGGTGTAAGTGGCTCCTGGGAGATAATCCTTCCTCTTAAACTGTGTGACTTCCTATTGACCTTGCCTAGCCTAGGAATCCCTTGCCCGGTGGAGTTTAGTCCCAGCTCGGGGGTGACCTACTGCTGAGAGTGATGAGCAGTGCGGTCTAAGGCTGGGAGGTTTGTGGAAGGTCTGCACGTAGTTGGTGGATTTACTCCAGTTAAAAGATAAGTATCATTATGTGCTTAATTATGTATGTTATGCATGTTGTGTTACTTGAAAGGTATCATGTGTTCCGTTGCATGTGGACTTTACTGTCAATTCCATTTGAATCTGTATGATAACAGTAATTCTGTGCTAATAGTTCTAAATTCATTAGTTATGCATGTTATATATATGTGTATGTTTCTGCGCGGTAGCGTTGCCCGGCCTGTTGGTGGCTGTGGACGTTACAAATTGGTATCAGAGCTAAGTGAAGTCTGTGAGTAGTGGCGTTGCCCAGCCTATTGGTGGCCGGGGACGTTACAAATTGGTATCAGAGCCAAGTTCTCAACACTGAGCCTAGATGGGCCATGTTAATGGAAGTTGAAGCAAAAGTTTCGGAAAAGAATTGTTGTCAAAATGGACAAAATTCAAGTTCAGAGCCAAGGTTTCAAGCACTGAGCCTGGATGGATCCGATAAGTGGTCATGAGAACCAAGGTTTTAGGTAGAAATTGTGTCAAGAGGAACCAATTTTGAACCCCAGAACATTCCTGAGTGCCAAGAGGTTACCTTGGCCGTGTTATGAAGCTTAGGAGGCGTAGCGGTATTATAAAACCGCGATAGACGTGGTATTTGGCCAAAGAGAAAGAAATCACAACACTTGTGGTGTTGGGGCCGTAGGATTTGTTTGGAAGGAATGGAAATCCTTTACGACCGTCAGATCTGGAGAAGGTGCAGAAGGGTTAACCTGGAAGGCCTTCGGATTTCGCGACGTTGGTGAAGATTGATGCAAAAATAAGAGAAAGGCCGAAGGCCGAAACTCTGAAGTCCCGAGGGAGATCTACACCGTGTATCTGGGGAGAAGCCTTACCGTTAGATCTCACGACAGATCGTATTTTCGGAGTTCGGCGATTGGAAAAGTGGGATGTGATGATGCACAAACTCCCGAAGCCCGAAATCCCGAAGCAAAAGAGCAGACATGGCGAGGCGGGAGGACATCGCCAGGAGTGACGTAGAACTTCCTAGGCATGTCACGTGCCATCGCTCTAGTTAGTGACAGCTGTACTATGTGGGCTCGGAGGGTAAAGGAGTTCGGAAGGTCGGAAAGTCGGAATTCGGGAGACTGGAAGGAGACAAGTGTGAAAATATCCGAAGTCCCGAAGCTCCGAAGTCCCGGAGCTCCGAAGTCCCAGAACTCAGACGCATGAGGTTCTGTAGTGAGTGCCAGCCGTTGGATGCTGGGTAGACGTGGACTGTTGATCCACTCTACTTCGCGAGTTCGGTAACCCAAAACTTCGAGAGATTGTTGGGATGTGCTTTGAAAACTTCCGAAGCAGGAGGCCCGAAGTCCCGATTAAGCGCCTATTGATCTAGCACTTGGTCACGACTCGTGTTCGCGTGGGTTGGGGACTGAGAGAAAGGGGCTAGTGCCCGAAAACTATAACAGAGCAGAGCTTAGAAAGAAAATGGAGTTTGAAAGTTTTCTCGAATCATATTGGTTTATGAATATTGTGGGAATTGTTAAGGACCTGTTGCCGCCTTATACACACCTGGGAGACGTGGAAGAAATCTTCAATCCACTCGGTGTGTCCTTGGGGGCAAGTGAGAGTTAAGGTGCTGTCACCTAATCCTCAACTCCTCCGTCTAGGCCAACTCCTAGCGAAGCCA
>SNQJ01S0066514.1:0-38822 GCA_010110895.2 Picea sitchensis
AGGTGGATCTGGGGAGATTGGTCTGTGTCCGCACTCACGAATTTATCCATAAACAATAAGGAGGAGAACAAGTAGGGAATTCAGGATGAACGCCAACATTGGATATTTTAACATGGGAGACACTATACTGGATTTAGGATTCGAAGTCAGTGTATTACCCAAGAAGACATGGAAATGCATGGGAGAACCCACATTAGGATATTCACTTGTTCAGCTGAAACTAGAAAATCAACACTGAGTTCTACCGATTGGGAGACTGAAAGGGGTAACAGTAGACCTGGATGGAGTGCGGACTAAAGCCGACTTCAAAGTAATAGAGATAGTGGATGGTACAAAACCTTATTTAGAATTGCTTGGCTTGGATTGGGAGTTTGATAACCAGGCCATAATAAACTTAAAGACATGGAAGATGACCTTCGATTTAGGATAATACAGAGTCATTGCGCCATTAGACCCATAAGAAGGGGAAAGGTTCATAGATCCTACTTGCTTAGACCTGGAGGAAATTAACTAATTGTAAAGAGAAACTGCGTGAGATGCAGATTACGTGAACCCAACTATAGATGGGGTACTCATTTGGCGAAGCATCACCTCGTGTGCGTCAGACTCGGATACGGGCCTAGAAAATTGGCATCAAAGGTTACACGAAGTCTCCACAAGAAGATGCACAAGAATAGACCGTGTAGTAAGATGGGTAGGTACGAAGATAAGGGAACCTCCCAGCTTCCATGGGGTGAATGAACTAGAAGAATTCTTAACACGGTAATAATATGAAGTGTTAGAAAATCATAGACTCTTAGCCCTGGATATAGCACTCAAGGCAACACTTACAAGATGGTGGGGTGCGCACAAAGAAACAGTGAAAGACTGGTATCAATGTAATTGATTACTGCGCATTAGGTTTGGTGCAGAACAAGGAAGCAACCAACTAGAGAAATATGATGGATAGGGAAAACCATTAGAACACTTGGAGAAGTGAAGAATTCTACAGAGGATGAAACCACTGAAGGAATGGCCGCATCATTTTGTTCACACATTAGAAGGCATCCCATAAATCTGGTATGTAGACCAGGAACTATGAGCTGGACAGTATTATAGTAGAACTTTACAGTCACTTTCTCATTTGAGCATGAGAACCCCAACATAGATGCAACACTTAAACAAATCAGAGGGGTGATATTCATTAAGGAACCAAAAGTTGAATTCGTGATAAAATAACAACACCAAAACAAACAGATAGTGAAATAACTATTGTCATGCTACCACGTGCAGGAAGAAGCACCAGATGAAGATGACCCACGCGATATTTAGATTGAGGAAGTTGAAGGAAAGAGAGAAGTGGAATGTCCACCTCTAGAATCAGAAGTAATTGTTGCACCGATCAAGGTGAAGAAAGTCAACATCGGGATAGTTGAGAATCCCAAAATGGCCATCACTGGAGACTATTGGGATGAGAAAACAATGGAAAGTATAACAGGGTTACTGCAAGAGTACAATGACCTGTTCCCAACAACGTTCACAGAAATGAAAGGCATAGCTGGAGATCTAGGAAAAATGAAGATACTGCTCAGAGCTGAGGCAAGACCGATCAGAGAGAGACCATACAGACTAAACCCGATATATAAGAAAAATTAAAAGCTGAGATCGATAGGATGTTGGAGGATGGAATCATAGAACCTGTAGAGGAATCCAAATGGGTAAGCCCGATGGTAGTTCAGGAGAAGAAACAAGGCAGGATAAGGATATGTGTCGACTTGAGGAAGTTGAATGATGTGTGCCTACATGACTCGCTCCCTACTCCTTTCACAGATGAGGTGTTGGAGAATGTAGGAGGACAAGAATCTTATTCATTCACCGACGGATTCTCAGGATACCATCATATCAAGATATCACCAGAAGAAAGACACAAGACCACTTTTTCCACAGAATGGGGATCCTACCAGTATACATTCATGCCGTTTGGATTGAATAATGTACCGGCAATATTCTCCAGAGTAGTCATAGCTGCATTCAAAGAGTTTATCCACCAATTTCTAACGATATATCTGGACGATTGGAAAGTTTATAGTATATTGAAAGACCATGTAGAGGTCTTGTGTCTGATGTTAAAAATATGCAGGCAGTGTCAGTTATCATTAAATATCAAAAAGTGCATCTTCAGAACACCTTTTGGGATACTATTGGGCCATAGAGTATGCAAACAAGGCTTGCTAGTAGATCCTGCTAAGATTGTCGTAATTGTTAACCTACCACCACCAAAAACAATCTGTCAATTGAGAGAAACATTGGGACATACATAATACTATAGGAAATTTATAAAGGGGTATGTGCAGATCATTGTGCCAATGGAGAAATTGCTAAGAAAAGATAGAAAGTTTCAATGGAATGAGAACTGTCAGCATGGATTGGACACCCTAAAAGAGAAGATGGTAATCGCACCAATACTAGTATTCCCCAATTGGTAAAATACATTCCATGTACATGCATATGCATCATCCATAGCACTTGGAGCTATTTTGGCGCAGTCAGGAGCAGGAGAATTGGACCATCCAATAGCATTTTCTAGCAGAAAACTATCAAAATCGGAGCATAACTACAATACCACGGAGAGGGAAGGCTTAGCTATGGTCTACGCGCTTAAAAATTTCAAACACTACTTATTGGGAAAATATTTCAAGATGTTCACAGACCATTCAACTCTCAAATACCTCATCAACAAGCCATTGTTGGGGGGTAGAATTTGTAGATGGTTATTATTGTTCCATGAATTTTACTTTGAATTGATAGTCAAACCAGGAAAGTTGAACGCAGGACCTGACCACTAATGGGGAGGAACCTATGAATATAGACGACAAATTTCCTGACACACATCTATTTTCAATACAGATAGTCGACGAATACTTTGTAGACATCATCCAATACTTGAGTACAGGGACTGCGCCATAGGAATTCAACATTGTGCATAAGAAAAACATGGTAGTCAGGACTGCAGACTATCAGTTGATTGCAGGAAACTTATACAAAATGGGTGCAAATAGCATATTGAGAAGATGATGAAAGACCAAGGATTTTAGCAGAATCCCATGAGGGAATAGAAGGAGGACATTTTGCAGGCAAAGCTATCGCGCAGAAGGTATTGCGCACAAGACTATGGTGCCCAATTGTTCACAGAGAATCAAAGGACTACTGTCAGAAATGTGATGTATGTCAAAGGGTTGGGAAACCAAATAGAAGGGACGAGATTCCCCTAAGAACACAAGTAACCTTGCAAGTATTCTATAAATGGGAAATATATTTTGTGGGACCAATTAACCCACCAGCAAAAAGGTCAGGAGCAAGGTACATTATCATTGCGACAGAATACCTAACAAGATGGGCAGAAGCAGCACCAGTAAAATATTGCAGCGCAGAGACAACAACACACATCCTATTTGATCAAGTGATCACTAGATTTTCTTGCCCAAGGATTTTGATGAGTGACCAAGGCACTCACTTCATCAACAACGCTATTAAGGCTATGACTTAGGAGTTTGAAGTTTATCATCAAAAGAGTACACCATATCATCCTCAAGCAAATGGAACAGTGGAATCCTTTAACAAAATCCTTGAAAATGCACTCACAAAGATCTTCAACGTTAATAGGGATGATTAGGACTTGAACATACCAGCAGTATTGTGGGTGTACAGGACCACATGCAAAAAGTTGACAGGACAGGCACCATCTATATTTGTGTATGGACAAGAAGCATTGGTGCCATTATAATTTTTGGTACCTAGTCTGCATGTAGCAGCAATTACAAACATGACAGAATGAGGCACGGTACAGGAAAGGCTAAATCAGTTGATGATCATGGAGGAAGACAAGATTCTAGCAGGGTTTCACCAAGAAGTATAGAAAGAAAGGGACAAAGTTTGGCATGACATACATATCAAGAGGAAATATTTCAAGGAAGGAGACTTAGTCTTGGTATATGACAGTAAATCCCTTCAGGACCTAGGAAAAATAAGAATGCATTGGCTAGGACCATACGAAGTGAAGACTGTCACAAATGGGGGAGATGTAAAGTTGAAGGATTTAGGAGGAACGGAACTCATAGGGATGATTAATGGGAGTCGATTGAAGCTTTATAGGGACAGTCGACCTCCTAGCACTTAATAAAAAATAAAAAATAAAAATAGAGGGGTTATCGCGTCAAACATCAAAAGATAGCAACGAAGGTGTAGTGCATCAAAAACGAGAATGAGCACACACACTCGGGAACGCTAGCATGACGGAGAAAGGACTAACAGCCACTAAATGGCAGAAACAGTGGAAATAGCGAGTATGACAAACAACCGCCAACGGTTGACGATTATCAAACTTAAATGATAAGAGCGATTGACGGGACGTCGCATTAATCGTGCCAACTGGTGACAACAAGGGAATTCAATGGCAAGTGCGTGGGAAGTGCAAGTTCAATTAAAACACAATTTGGGTAATGTCTCCAAGAAGCTTCACATGATTCCTATATAATCCAGTACGCGGGATCGGAAAGGTTATTGTGAAATTGAGACAAGCATAGAGCGATAGAGTATACAGAGAAAAGAGCGAGTTTGTAGAGGTTATAGAGCCAACTAAGCTCGGTGGAAAACATCCTTACGACCATGGCACCACCCAAATTGGGAGAGTCGAACCAGAATTGCAGACGACCTCGATGCAACGTCATACCACCACCACAGACACAGGGAAGAGAACAGAAACCACCTCTGCCTCCAGAAGTCGTCAACGTGGATGAAATCTCATCGCCCAATATGACACCAGGAAGCCCCACACCAATAGTGGGGGAAACCAAGCAGACAACACCAGTGGGCATGGGCATTGATGTACTGGAAGGGGGACAGGGCCAACAGGCTGAGGATGCAGGAAATCATTCGCACCCCAAAAAACTTGAAGAAGCCCCGAGAGTCAATGGGAAAGTCTCGAACTAGGCAGAAACGACTGCGCCAGAAAAGTCACACACAACCACGTCGAAACAGCCACAGGAGGGCACAGTGGAATATTGCATCGGCCAAGCAGATGAGTATGAAGAAGAGATAACAATGGAGGCTGGAACCTTGAGTCCATCACCACAGTGGAAGGGAAAACAAGTAGTACCAAGGTCACCGCACAAGCAGGTTGCCATAGCCATAGTCTTGTCGCGTATTCCGGAAGGGGTGTATGTTGCAGGCAACATGTTAGTCCACGTGGAGAAATTGTGGTACTCATACCATGATGTGACGGACACAGACAAGTTTCTGGAGTTTTCCAAGAAATTTTACCTAGAGATTGTGGGTATAGTACCCTTTGGTGAACCAATTAACCAACCAAGCTAGTGGGTAGTCGGACTAGCCAAAATCGGGATTCTAGGCCCATTGGACATCCCACACTTTGGGAGGGACCGAGACACAAACAACTGCATCAAGAAGTTGATGGAAGTCACCCACGGAGGATACATGTGGCTGGAACAGATCGTCTCAATAGACGTAGATCTCATTGCATACATCACAGGGCTGCCAACACGAGGGAAGACAACTGTGCAGTTCCTTGATGACAAGATGAAGGAGAAGCCATTGGTCGAGGAAATGAAGAAGAAGTATGGCACAGAAAGGGGGTCGCGTGGAATCATAATTAAGCGCATTAGTGACCTAGCCACAAGGATGGCCACAAAAATCATGGAATGCAAGTAACTCAAGAAATGTCGCAAGGAGGAAGTCTCTGTTGAGGTTGTCACAACTGCAGCATAGTGTGCGGAGTGCACCACACTCAGTTGGGCCCCATACTTGTTGAATTTGTTCCTGGAATACTGCAAGGACGTGCAGGACCTAGGGACATAATTTCACTATCCGTGGCTACTCGTCCTGGTCACATTGGTCAGATGGAAGGAGCCTAAGTATTTATTTTTTTCCACGAGATCCATTCCTTGCCACGCAGTGTGATACCTATCGTCGGGAACTTCTCAAGACCCCAAGAAAAAAAAGGGTGAATATAGGCATGTTCGAAGGATATTACAATGACTTTAAGGAAATCATCACCAGCACTTGGCGGGTTACACCAGAGGTGGTCGCATAGTATCAAGGCATAGCCAACTTCAAAGTGACCAGGCATACAATTTGGATCCAAGCACGGAAGGATCCTGACAACCAATGGCTACAATTGTACTATTACGTCAAGGAAGAGGACATAGAAATGGCCATCAAGGATTGGAACCATGACTGGATGATTCCAGTGCTAACTCAAGAGATTCCCGCAAACAAGGAGGTCGAGGCAAGGTAGGAACAGACACCTGTAGAAGACAAAACGGTGCCCAAAACTCCAAGGACAGGTCAGAACCCAATGCAATAGAATAAAGGGGGTGTGTCCAAAAGAGGTACTCAGGTGGAGAAGAAGAACAACACCTAGGCGCCATAGGAATAGGAGAAACAAACTAAGACAGCACAGGGAACCACATCAAGTGCTACTCAGTAGGAGAAAGGCCAAACCAAGAGGTCAATTATACAAACGGGGGGTAAGCGCAGGAAAACTAAGGCGCAGAAGATGCCACCAGAATATATGATCACGGAGGACAATGCGGACCTTGTGGCCCAAATGGTCCAGGATTGAACGACGAAGGATTTTGAGGATTCTCGGTGCCAAAGGGACAAGATTTAGGAGGAGCTGGTAGAAATGAGGCAGCTCCTCTAGCATCTCAGAGAAATAGAGAGGGTCGGTAGAGACATAGAAACAGTCTCATCAACATCACAGACAGGAGCCAAGGCTGGATCGAACGAGCAGGATAGGATCCAGAAGACAGCACAACCGAGCTCAAGATTTCACATCACACCCAGCATGTTGCGCATGGATGAAATTCTAGGTTAGACACCCTTGAAGGATTTGGCCCAAATACAGTTGGTAATAATGCACATACCAACCAAGGCCTTGTATAAACTCCAAGTCAACGGCACGTAGGAGGTACAGTCACACGCACGCACAGACACAATGGAATTACAACAGGCAAAGGACAGCAGGGAAGAGTTGGAATTGTTGCTCGAGCAAATCAAGCTCAAGACCAAAGATGAGAAAGACCACATTGATAGGCTAGAGCAGGGATTGGCGGTAGCCTATGATAAAATTCCAAAGAGCGCGTAGACAGTAGAGCTCATGGTGATGCAGAAGATTGATCAGATTGTGCAGACAACCAATCAATACAGGCATGATATCAAGCACCTCTGGGAATAGCTCGTACCTACCACTCCCCCATAGGTGAAGGAGCAGAATAAGTAGGAAGCAACAGCGCAGATAGAGGACATGGAGTGACAAGTCCGCACAATGGTCGACTTGTTTGACAAGGCAGCACAGCTATGGACGAACCTAGAAGAGGATCAAAAATTACAGTAGTGGAACCAAGAAGAAGAAAGGATAAGCCTAGCTATCCAGGACCTCAAGCAAAGGAAGAAGACAATTTCGATCATCGATCGCATCAAAGGAGCGTCGAATATGAAGAAACTGCAGGTAGAACTCATAGTTGCGCAAACAGAGAAGAAGGAGCGCCAAGCTCAAATGGAACCGCTCCAAGAGCGGGAAGTGGAGGTAATTGTGCAGGTGGAAGACGCAAAGAAGAGCATGGCACAAACTTAGGAAGAGTGCACAGAGATGATCAACGACGAGATTGCAGTGCAGGTATTGGACGCACTCAGGGACAAGACCACGCAGGCTCAAACGCAAGCAAAGGAACTCACAGAGAATTTCCAGGCTCTCGCAGGAGAGATCGAAGAAGCGCACAAGGTTTAGGTGGCTTGGGATGAGCCACATGTCAGTGTTGGGAGCATGGTGGATGTAGGCCTAGCCAGGAAGAAAGGTTATTTTTGGAGGAAAAGAATGTAAGATGGAAAATACAACTAGAAGGAAAAGCAACACGTGTAAGAGAAGCAGGCGAAGCACATATGCAAGGAAGACCTAACGACGCTAGGATGGGGTTTTTATAATGGATGGTAAGCCGAGGATATAAATAAGTAGTACTTAAGTGGCGTAGAGAGAGGATAGAGAGGAAATATGGAAAGGGAGAGAACTGTAAGAACTATATGAGTCATTAAGTTGGTGAGCTAGGGAAGAAGTGAGCAACTAGATCCCGAGAGTTAGATCACAGTCTGAGGAGCCTGATGCGATCTAGTCAGCCTCACAGGGATTGAGGATCCTGATGAGGAGAGTGAGATCCAAGAATGTAAACACGCATGGCGTAATATATTTCTGAACCATAATAAGAAGATTGAGAGCCAGATCTTTGTGGACGTAGCCCAGAAGGGGATGAACCATGGTAACATTATGTTATGTGAATGAATATATGTGTCTTTATGTCTGTTTAGTTGATGAATGTTAGATAAATGAACAACTAAGTAGATCTGGTATTCCACATGCATGCATAGAATGAATGTTATAACTAGATGTTATATTGAATGAATAGATTTTATAGTGCACAACCACAGATCTTGCTCAGTCTCAGGTTGCAAACACCTAAGTATTGCAGCCACCCATAGATCTATCTCGGGTGAGACTACACAGTACATTCTATGTGTTTCATTGCCTTCTGGTTTACCAGAGGGGCTGATAGTTTTAAAGGGATTTTTTTGGGAATCTTATTAAATATGAACCAAGGTCAATCATTGATGTCAAGTAGAATCAGAATATCCCATAAAGAATCCTCAAGACCAATAGAAGAAGAGATAATTAAACCAACACCTTTCTACCCAACTATAGGCTAGACTGCACTTTTATCTCTCTACAACAATCTACCCTCGTGCCAGACCATGATACCACCAGGGGACTCTCACAGGTTGGCTAACAAGGGAAGGAATGGATCAAGAAGGTTACTCTCCTTCACTCCACTGGAAAAAATAGAAATCCCCTCTACCATTTAATATTAGGGCCTCCACGATTTTATCAGGAGCCTTTACCGTTGGATTTCCTCTGCACAAAGGATCCCCTTCTCTGCTACACAATCCCTTGGTGACCTCCCCTTTCCAATGTCGGTTTCTCTCCAAAAAGCACCAACTTGTGGCCCTCTAAGCTCCAGTCTAGATATGGGTATTCTCTATTCTAGGGTGATCATTCATGTCTTGGGAAAGCTTCATGTTTTCCTCAAGAAAAATTCTTGGTATCTCTATGTTGCTCTCACCTGCATGCATGAGCTCTGTCTACTCATTTTCATTGCCATATTTTTGTTGGAAAATTGGTTTTCATTGATGTCAACCCTAGAAGAAGCCTCGAAGCAAGTTTTGAAGCCTCTAGAAGTGATGGGTGTATTTGAAGAAGTCTCCAAAGTACTCCTCTTATGGAGTAGATTTAAGCATGGCCCTCATGGGAAGATGCTTTGAAGAAGTATTCAAGAAGCCCTGGAAATATGGTTAAGTGGTTAAGAATCCCCAAAGGTGTGGTCACGAATCCAAAAGTTGATTGAAGAAAACGAGTATGAAGGATGTTGCAAATGCATGCAAAACATCCATTGATTGATAGACCTCGTCAAGTTGTCTCTAACAGTAGGTGGCATGCCACATGGTTCCTCGCGGTTGAGGAGTTATTCCCTCTTAAATATGAACCTCTGAAGTATGTTCAAGAAGCCATGAATCTAAGTTCAAGAAGTTATAAGTTGTCCCTAAAGTCAAGTAAAGGAGAAACAATTGTTGCAAACAAGAAGTTACAAGTCGGCTCAATGTCAAGTAAAGAAGGTACTTGGGAGGGTATAAATACACATCAATAACCTCTCATTTTTATCATTCAATATAGTGATCTCTTAGTACAAACTTGGAAGTGAATTTCATAGGGAAGATGAAGTGAAGAAGGGAAAAATTCCAAGGGAAGATGAAGTCTCGTGATGATTTGTTCTAAGATATGTTTTGTAAAGGTCATCTTACCATTTTCGTTATAACTTTTCTTCCAGAATATTTCCGATTGTGAAACTTGGAGGATGTTGAGAAAACATATGAAGGTATGTTTGGTATGAATTTTATCTTTTGGGGATTTTTAGGATTGGATATACACTCTTTGGAAGATAGGGTTTTTTACTAGTATTGTAAGTAGTCTCAAACAAGTGCTTCTGGTAAAAAAGTCATATATTCTTCGTAGAGGATCCAAATTTTGTGAGACCAATTGCATTGGAAAGAGTAAAGTTTGCAGTATTTTGTGTGTGAGGTTTAGAGTCAGATATCACATATTGATTTTTTGGCATGTTGTACAAGTTCTCTCTCTAGAATAGGCTAGAATTCAGGAAGGTATGCCATATTCGCCATATCTACTTTTCAATGACAATTCATGGAGAGAAACTTGGAGGAATTTTAGAGAAGATATAGAAGAGGATTGGGTACAAGTTTCAGACCTTGATTCATTATAAGTATGGTGTTATACTTTTTGGAAGTTAGGGTTTGTGATTAATACATAAACTAGTCCCAAACAGGTGTTCGAGATAAATTTAAGAAGTGATGTTGGAATATTTATGTGGAACTAGTTTCTAAGTGGACCCAGGTTGATTACGTTGATATATCAATTGTGGTGGATCTATTTTTTTATGATGATGATGTATCAGTTACGATGTATCAGTTTTGATGACGATGATGTATCAATTTTGATGATGATGATGTATCAATGGCAGTAACAGTAACAGGTTGAGTCTCATTTATATTCAAGGGTGGTTGGGTGTTGCACAGGAATATTGGTGTCTTCAAATAGCAGGTTGGTGTTTGCAGGGGAGTTGAAACTTCCTTTGAGTTGGTGTTTATAAAACTAGGGGGTTGGAGCCTCCTTCCAGTTGGAGCTAGAGAATCTAGGTAGATGTAGCTTCCTTCATGTTGGAGACTGTAAACTAGGGGGCTAGAGCCTCCTTCTAGTTGGTATTGGAGAATAATGGAATTTGGTGCTTCCTGTGAATGTAATATTCAAGATGTATATTAAAAAATTTCTATGGTTTTCTCCCATTTGGGGTTCCACATAAAATTCTTGTGTATTGTGTATCTATGGTTACATTTTTATGATATCTTGAATGCAATCATAAGTTATAAGTTGTTGACAACCTAATGTTTGCATGTTGTGAATAAAAATAGTAAAAAGTGTCTAATATTGATTCACCTACCCCCCCCTCAATATTAGTGAATATTCCAACAATTGGGATCAAAGAAAGTCCTTTAGAAAAAGTCTAACCACTATAAGGTAGATCATGGAGTTCATGGAGTGCACTAAGAATGGAATGGTAATGTTTGATGGTTAGAACTATGCCTTCTGGAATAGAACGATGAGAGTATTTTTATAGGCATGGAGGTTTGACGTCTGGAACTCAGTTGTTACAGGATACACGACTTCAAAGAAACCTCTGAAGACTGCATCCAAGAAGGAATGAAAAAGGAAAAACAAAATAACAATGGATGCCATCCTAGATGGATTACCTTATTCAGTAAAATTCAAAGTGGGACAATGTTCATCATGCAATGAGATTTGGGATAAGCTACATATGTTGGATTACTGAGAGGGGGGTGAATCAGTAATAGATATTTTTAATCCTTTTTAACCACAGTATATAAGTGTTGTTTATCTTTATGATCAATATATCATTATCATTCAACAAGTTTAGAGTAAATAAACCATGAACAATGAACAATCATACACATACATAGTACACCATTATTTTTACATGGAAACCCAATGCGGGAGAAAACCATAGAATTTTTTTTCTTATATGTCTTTAAGAATTGCATTCATTGGAAGCACCAACTTCCTTTTTTCTCCAGCTACAACTGGAAGGAGGCTCCAAACCCCTATATTTTCAGGCTACAACCTAAGGGAAGCTCTAACTCCCCAATTCTCTAGCTACAACCAGAAGGAGGCTACAACTCCCTATGTTCTTTGGCTACAATCGGAAGGTGGCTACAACCACCAATCCTTTCCCCGTCCAATCGCCCTAAAAAATAAGTGTCAAATAAATGATGAAACCACTAGCACATTGTCACTATGATATATACCACTATAAACCTGTACCAATCTATGCCAAAAACATGTAACCAACTTGTACCAATAGCATATAATCAACCTGTACCAACAAATACCAATAGGTATTGACATGTTTATGTTTAAGATCGCATATGTACATGACTTGTATATACTGCAGCCTACGTATGTACACGACCTGTCCATACTGCATCATGCATACACCTTAATAAAGATAGGGTTTTCACTTTCCTAAACCTCGGACACTTTGTTTCCTCTGTCACATCAACCTGTAACATGTCACTGTGTCTAATATGTAGTTATGCCCTATGCATACATCATCATACCTATCTCTTAACCAAGTGCATCTATGTCTCTCTAGTCATGTGACATACACGTGTATACAATCATGATCAAGTGTAATAACCCTCACATGGACTAGAAATCAAAACCTCACTGATATGTAGCCTCAAACTACACCAATAACTTCATCAACACATCACAACCAAAAACCTCAACCATGTACCAAGAAATACAAGATATGCCTCAACACTCAACCCATCAAGATGTAACAATAATGAATACCAACCGTACCAGTGTTTTATTTCTGTATATCTAGCTCATACAATGAGTTCCAGACAACCAACAGCCTCTATAGGGAAAATCCTCAAAATCTCATAACCATATCTCATGTAGACAACAATATCCAACTACACATAAGAATATGACATACCTTTTGAGCCTGTAGATAGATCTCTTGTACATGATCATTGTAGACCTTCCTGGGAACTTGCTTTCAAACTCTGATAACCTGGCACTCTCAGCAACTCAATATTTCATCATTTTTCCCAACTGTACATGCCTTCCTTCACTGCCATCCAACATATGTACGTGACCTATTCCACTGCAGCCCACGTACACCTCAAAAACTAGGGTTTTTTCAGTATTTTTATAACACTGAAACTTTCACGGTCAACCCTTCTTACTACCACAAACTTGCATAACTTTAGATGTATCAATGAGTACCTGCCATAAACCTTACAAAATAATAGATATTCAATGTGCTCAATAGATGCTAATAGGAGATCATTTCTCTCTTATTTATACTCTCCAAGTAGCTTCCTCAAGGAGTTACCTTCCGAGTAACTTTACCCAACATCCTTCTTTTAGGGATAACAAACTTGTCCACTTACAATCACTTTATCCACAAACAGAAAACTCACCACTTCAAGTTGCAACTAATTTATTTTTAATTATTTTCTTTTTTCAACAACGTAACCCATGATTAACTCCTAGTTACAACCACTTCGACTAGTAAACTTCTTCTAGGAGTTTCTAGAATGAATTGACTTCTTTGACCTTCTAGGGGCTTCTAGATAACTCATGAGGGTTCTCCAACCTCACAAGGACATAAATCTCTAACCATGAGGAGTTATGTGACATTCCACATATCATCAGAAATGGTCTGACATGCATTATCCATACAGAATAGTCTTACCTACAAATACATTGATATTCATGCCTTTATACCTCAAACAAAATTAATTCCCTTAACCATATTGTTGGGGCTACCATAATTTTCTACTGTAATTGCTTCAAGGTTTGACATCAATTACAACCAACCCAATTAATCAACAATCTCCCCCTTTGGTAATGATGGCAACACTCTGATGCAACACTGAATTCATATCGCTCATGTTCCCCCTGTGACCATCGCTCCCCTTGGAATCATGCATATGTTCTCTCTCTCCAAAAATTTAACTATATATCCATGCATATGATATATATATCCCCCTTTGACATGAATGACAAAGGTGACTTCCTTTCGGGGCTACTCCCCCTGAATGAACTGTCCCTGGGGCTTCTACCCCTCACTGAACTCTCCCCAAACTGAACTGTCTGACTGAACTCTCCCCAAATTTAATTTTCCTCTTTATGGTGATTCCTCATGTAAATCTAAGACATTTAAGAATATCATTCAAAACTAATTGTGGGGTATAAACTATGCCAAGTTTCTGACAAAGATACTCAAAGGATTCCCTTGGAATCGGTTTTGTAAATATGTCTACAATCTATGCTTTGGTGCCAACATACTCAACTCGAATGTTATTCTCTGCAACTTGTTCCCCTAGAAAATGATACTTGATTAGAATGTGCTTCATCTTGGAGTGCATCACTGGATTCTTTGAGATAATGATGGCACTTGTATTATCACAATATATTGGAATGGGATCATCATACTCAACCTGTATATACGGCAACGTTTTTATCATCCATAGAACCTGTGTACAATATGTTGTTGTTGTAATAAACTGTGTTTCAACTATAGACAGTGATATTGATGATTGTTTATTTCTTAGCCAAGATACCAAACACTCACCCAAGTAGAACGTTGCTCCAATTGTACTTCTTTGGTCGTCAATGCAACCTTCCCAATTAGCATCTGTGTAGGAAATAAGTGATAGATCCTTTCCTTTTGGATACCATAATCCAAACTCTTATGTACCCTTGAGATATTTGAATATCTTCTTTACTAATAGAACATGTGATTCCTTTGGTGTTGCTCGAAATCGTGCCACATGTCCAATTTTCTACATTACATCTGGTCTGGATGTTGTCACATAAATTAAGTTGTCAATAATTGACTTGTATTGCCTTTGATTTGTAGACTTTGAATCATCATATTTGCTTAACTTGCAACTGGTATGCATAGAAGTATTGATTGGTTTGCAATCTTCCATTCTGAACCTATTTATCATTTCTCCGATATACTTGGTTTGAGAAATAAAAATTCCTTGGTTACTTTGACATATCTGAAGACCCGAAAAAAAAGGATAATTCTCCAAGTAATCACAATTCAAATTCATTATGCATATCCTTTGCAATTGTTTTTCTCATCCTGACATCATCACTTCCAAAAATAATATCATCAACATAAACTTCAATAACAAAATACAATCTTTATTTACCTTGATGCAGAGGTTGTTGTCTGCATTTCCTTTCATGAACCCTTACTGTTGTAAATGTTTGTCCAGTCTGGAATACCATGCTCTGGGGGCCTATTTTAAACCATACAAGGACTTCTTCAACCTGCAAACATAATTTTCATTTTCTGAAAACTGGAATCCTTATAGTTTCTCAATGTATACTTCTTCTTCTAGTTCCCCATTCAGAAAGGTTGATTTCACATCCACCTGATACACTTTAATATTCTTGGAGCATGCATAAGCTAGGATCAATGTGATTTCTTCCATTCTAGAAATTGGGGCAAACTTCTTTTCAAATTTGATACCTTCAACCTGAGCATATCCTTTACATACCAATATAGCTTTGTTATTGGTAACTTGTCCATCTTCATTCAATTCATTTCTGAAGACCCACTTTGTGTTGATCACATTCTTGTACCTTGGCCTTCAAACCAATTCCCAAGTATCATTCTTATCTATCCGATCCAACTCTTCATCCATGGATTTTATCCATAATTCATCCTTGTTGGCTTCTTCAAATATGTTTGGCTCAATCAAAGATAAGATTACTAGATGCAGTTGTTCTGGTGAACGAATTCTTCTTCTAGTCTCAACCCCTGCATCTTTGTTCCTGATAATCTGATCTAATGGATGATTCTTCTCTATTCGTTTGCTATATGTCTTTTGAGGTACTTGAATATCTTGTTTTTCTTGCTCTTCTACTTCCAACTGGTATTCTTCATCTTCCCCTTCTGCTACTTCTTCATCCTTTGCTTCTTCTTCGTGAACCCTTTCCATTGACTCCTTTTCTTCTTCCTTTATTTTTCGTCCACTTATCTCATCAACCGTCACATTTGTTGGCCCTCAACCAATTTTTGGTAAAAATTCGGTCAACTTTTACCCACTTTTGGACTTCGACACATTGGTCGAGGAAGGAGCTCCCAGGCGGAGCTGAGATTGTGAATATTACCGATTTTGAGGGTTAAGTGGACCCAGTAAAGGGTCCTCTAGGGTTTTTGTGATGGGTTTATCGGATGTCGACCCATGGCATTTTCCCATGATTAGGCCTTGTTGTAAGGGTTTGTAAGATATAAATAAAGAAGATTGTGTTGTAAAACTAGCTATCTAGTTAGCGAAGTGAATGTAGTTCTGTGTGAACAAAGTTGCTTGGTGCAAAGGAGTGCCTGTGTGTTAAGTATTTGTGCTTGATAGAGAGGTAGATCGGTGCCTTGACCTAGTTTTGGAAGGAGGATCTGGTGCTCAATGCACAGATCTCTTATCTGGTGTGAAGCTTGACTCTGTGGCTTAGTGCACAAGAGTGAATGAATGTAATATTTGAGTGAATAATAAAGAGGCGAAGCAGTTGGTGGATGTAGCCCCACACTGGGGTGAACCACGTAGATCTAGTGTCTCATGGTTTGCTTTGTGTAGTGTTATCTCTGTGGTGTTTTTCTTTGTGCTTATATTATATGTGTAATGGATATGTATGTGTTTCTTTAATGTTTTTCTTATGTTAAAATGTTAGATCTGATCCATGGTACTAAGTGCTAAGTGTTTAAGGTGCATAATCCTTTTATTGTTACCACGATATACCTCTCTTTGATTATGTTTTGTGATGTTAATAGGGTTAATGAACTAATGCATGTTTCTTCCTAAGCGTTAACAGAATACTTTGTGAAGTGTTATTATCACAGATCTGTGTCCCATCTTGGTTACAGACACTTGCATCATGTAACCCCCCTTTCTTATACCTCGGATGAGACTTTGCCTACTTCGCAAGTGTTGTTGAAAGGGTCGGTAGTTGGGGTTTTGTTGGTGCATTGTTAAGCGTTGAACCCTGGGTCTTCCCTTGTGCCAACAAATGGTTCTGTTGTCAGGACCTGAAATGGTGATTTTGGGGAACTGAATTAAATAAAAAGAGAAGTTATGTGCGTAGATATGTTGCTGAAGTGTGCAGTACTCTACTTGACTTGTGAAGATTTGTGCCTAGAAAGTAAGTTGATCTGAATAAAAGAGGTAAGATCCTAAAAGAGATAAAGCTTTATGCTTTGGTAAGAGAAAGATAAGTGAAAATTTTTGTTTCGAAAGCATGAATTTAAGTATTTTTAATAGATTATGTCCTAGTCTGAAGGCTAGAGCACAGTTCAAAGAAAGAGTTGATTTGAGTAAATTTAATGAAAATGAAGAAAGATATGTTATTCCTATGCATAGAAAGAGTTTTTGGACTAATAAGTGGATGCAGGAACCTAGAAAGGATTTTTGCAGATTGCAGGTCCAGCACTATGACCCTAGGGGAAGTGTGTAGTACATAAAAGGTTGGGGAACGTTTAAAATAAAAAGAGGATTGACATTGTGTTATAATTGTAGAAGGATAGGACATATTGCTAAGGAATGTCCTGAGATAGGCCCTATTTGTCTTTATTGTAAAGTTATTGGTCATGAGGTTGAGGATTGTCCAAGGATTATTGCTAAAGTTGAAGGAATGAACATGAGACAAGAAAACTATGAAGAAATTCAAGAGACCAAGGGTGTATTAGAAAGTCATAAAGAGAAAAGATCAAAGGAAGTTCAGACTACGTTATTACAGTTCAAAGAAATGATGGATGTTCATAAAGATGTCATTTTACAAGATCTCCTGAAAACAAAATAGCGCATAAGTGAAAGAATAGAAGACTTTGACATAGACTGTGTCTTGGATGAAGAAACACAAGTGAATATTATGACAGAAGAAACTTGGAAAATTTTGGGAAAACCTATAGTGGTACCTTCGTTGGGAAGGATAGGCTTGTTTAAGGGCAATATGATAACCCTATGTGGAAGAGTTACTAATGTACCTATTATTTTCTAGGGAACATCGACTGAAGAAGAATTTGAAGTCATTAAGTTTGTTGGGGACAACGCCCCTTTCCCACTTTTTTTAGGTAAGACTTAGATTGAGAAGGATTAGATCAGAAGGAAAGTAGAGGAATAAGCCTCAGAGAATAAAAAGCAAGAACTAAGGGATTTCATAGCCAGGAAAATAGACCATCTAATAGAAGAGAAAGAAGATAAGTCGAAGCAACAGAACAAAGTAAAAACGCAGGAGGGACACACAGTTAGAGAATTAGCTACCAAGTTTGGAAGAATGCAAGAAGGCTTGAAGGACCTGTCTATTCAAGAAAGAAGTATGTCCACTCAGGAAGTGTTAATAAAAGGGATATTAACTTCAAACCCTTTGAGGGAACCTCAATAGTGCGAAGCCACTGCGTTAGGAGAAAATAAGAATAAGAATGGAAAGAGGATTCCAGAAACATTTAGAGAAACTCGGATCACAGGTAAGAAGGCAAGGAAGCTCAATAAAAATAAGGCTAAGGTGGAAAAGATACAAGAATTTACATAAACTAGATGGAAGACTTCGTAGACTGCAATCTCGCAGGAGGCAGGTTCGCAGAATTTGAACCTCGTTGGAATAGCAGGTCCACGTAGAATGGGACTTCGCCCTGGCGAAGCTAGATGACCATTGGAGGCGCCCCGACCATTAGAATGATGCTCCAAAATGGTTAGAAAACACATTTATGGGCTGATGGACCCCTTTTGGACATTGATACCATGCCATAAGGGAAATATTTACATTGATGGAAGCACTTCACGGTCGTTGGAAGATCTGTTACGATACCCTGCTTATTTAACTCGTTGGTCGCTATGCCATGACCACTTTTTTCTACCCGTGATTAACTTAGCCAAGAAGAGAATTGTTCGTGTGTCGAGTTGTTCTATCTTGAACTAGACCCCGCCTGTCTGTTTGTCTACCCCGACACTCATTTGTCTACCCCACCTGTTTGTTAAAAGCTAGAATGTCGGGCGAACCTAGTGAATTAGAGAAGTTTGTCGAGGAATTTCTTAAGAAGCTAATGATCGACAGATCGATATCCGAAGGTATTCACGCATCGTTGACTAGGGGACTGCAGGCTTCCCCTTTGACTGGACGTCGTTCTGGTGATGTCAACCCAAAACTGAAAAATGAATTAAGTATTGTGGTGATCTGGCTAATGCGAAGTAGATCTCGTCGATTCTACATGAATACATTCCACCTTTGGTTGGCGTTGTTAACCATGACAGTATCCCTCGATATTTTGAGTACATTGTGTTCACTGTGTACATTCCAAAAGGAATACGCATAGTCGGGAGTCAGTTAGGACAGCTCCCACTATTGAAGAACAATGACTTCAACTTAGGAGACTGAAAGAACTACGCCATGTTGGCACCCCACCGCTATCTCACGAAGACAACTGGAAAGAAGCCTCGCCTCCTCTCACATCCATGGATTAAGGAGTTGGTGTAGTCCACTGTCTTGAATGTGATGAAGATCCTGCACTTTGGCCGCCACCAGGAGGTTAACGCTTGCGTTAAACTCCTTCTATCGTGATATCATGGTGGATACTTATGGCTTAACAGGAGGATTACTATGGATCTGGCACTGATCCACCAGATCACAGGCTTAAGTGTGAAGGGTCCTGACCCTCCACAGTTTTATCTAGGGAAGGCCTCAGACCATTCCCCGATGCAGCGCATCAAGGAAGCTTACGGAGAGGTAGAGAAAAGAAAGCAAGGTTACAAGGTAGCCTCTATACAGGATGGTGCAGTGTGCCTTGCTTGCCAACTCCTATATGGAAACCTCGTGAGGAAGAAATACCCCACACAGGTTATCAGGTTCGTGGAAGACCTCGCAGAAAAGTGTGTGGAGGTCATGCAGATGAAATGGGCAAACTACCTCGTCAACAAGATAGAGAAGGATTATCGTGAACCCCAGGACTTGGGATATGAATTCCATTATAGTTGGTTGATCATTTTGATCGCATTTGTCGCCTGGAAAATGCCTGAAGGATCCACTTTTCCATAGATTGAACCCTTGGACCCGTTGGGTGCTCGGTTTTCCACCCTATGGTACACCAACAACATGACGAATCAATGGAAGTCTGTTGGCCCTTACCAAGTTTTGAGGAACACTTGGTCATATTTGACCATTTTTGGGACTTCGACAGCTTGTCAAAGATGGAGCACAACGCGAAGCAGAAATAATGGAAGCTAGACTCCTTTTTGGGTCCTTTTTGGGTTTTTGGGGATAATGCAATGGGAAAGGGATGTCTGCCCGTGGGTTTACCCATGCTTAGGCCCACTTTTGTATGTATAAATAAATATGAAGTAGATGTGAAGTAGGTGTAATTTCTTAGTGCAATTGGTAGTGCATCTATGTGATGTTGAATAAGTGCTCTGTGTGAACCGTGTAAGGCTTGCAAGGCTAAGTGCAAGTTACTGTGAGGTTGCTATAGGAAGCTAAGTGTTGTAACGCAAGGAAGAAGGATCTAGCGAGCTACGCAGATATTCTATCCTATGCAAAGATGGATTTGGATGACTCTATGTTGTAACTTGATTAACTGAAGCTAATAAAGAAGAAGACTTTGTGGACGTAGCCCTAGGGTGGGGGTGAACCACGGTAAATCTTTGTGTTGTGCTCTGTGCCTTGACCTGATTTGTTTGTCTCTTCCTTTGCTAAGTGCTTTGATGTGTCTAGATAGATCTATTTATTCTTTGTGCTTCTGAGATATGAATGAATGTTAGGTCTGGTATGTAAGATGCTTAGTGATCAATCTGTCGAATCTAATCTATCTTATTGTGGCTAAGTGTTGAATTATCTTAGATCTAAGTACATACTGCGATGCTCTGTTTTATCTGTGAAGTATCATAAGGGTTGAATATTGATGAATATTATATGCTAGGTGATTGCTAAGTGTTATAATCACATATCTGTGCCCCAGCTAAGGTTGCAGACACCTAAGTCTTGCAACCTCCCGTGCCTCTACCTTGGGTGAGACTCCATCTGCTTCAAAGGTGTTTCTGAAAGGATTGGTAGTTAGGGTTTTTTTAGTGTGTTGTTGTAGCATTGAACCCTGGGTCTGCCCCTGTGCCAACAAATGGTTCTATTGTCAGGACCTGAAAATTTGATTGCTAGGAACTCAGCAGAAGAAGATTTGTGCAAAGATTCATCCTGAAATTGTGAAAGCTTTGTGCGTGGATCTATGCCCTAGTGCGCAGTGATCCACTTGATCTGAAAAGCTCTGTGCTAAAGAAGGAAGGAAAGATCTGAAGGAAAGAAGTCAGATATGCAAGAAAAGAGGTTGATATTGAAGAAAAGAAGTAAGATATGTAAGTTATGTGCTCTGATAAAGGTAAGAATAGTTAAAAGTTCTTAGATTCGGAAGCTTTGTGCCCTATAGAAGTAAAAGAAGTGAAAAAAAAAAAATTGTTTCTTTCTAAAGTATGGATTTAGGTATGCTTGATAGATCTTGTCCTAGCTTGAAAACTAGGGCATTGTTAGATAAAATAACATTTGATATGAATAGATCTTATAAGAATAATGAAAGATATGTTATACTTATGCATAGAAAAAAAAAATGGATTAACCAATCGATGCAAGATCCTAGAAAGAAATTTTTTCATGCTAGCCATTATGACCCTAGCAAGCAGTACAAGAAAAGTTGGGTATTATTGAAGAGAAAGATAGGATTAACTCTTTTTTACAGTAGCAAAAGACCAGGACATCTTGCTAAGGAATGCCCTGGGAGAAACCCTAGTTGCCTCTGTTGTAAGGCTATGGACCATGAAGTACTGGATTTCCCTAAAATGATTGCTAGACTCAAAAAGATGAATATGGAGCAAGCAAAATCTGAAGGAGATCAAGAGACTAAGATTATAGAAGAATCCCAGAAAGAATCAGAGATTATGTTATTAAAAATGAAAGAAACCCTGAATGAACATAAAGATGTCAGTTTGTCATAGATCTTCAAAGAAAAGGAGAAAATTGAAGTAAGAATAGGAGACTTCGACATTGACTTTTCTCTGGAGAAGGAAACACAGATGAACATTATGACATAAAGTACTTGGGAAACTCGAGGGAGGCCTACTATGGTTCCTTCATTAGGAAAAATAGGGTTGTTTAAAGGAAAAATGGTAACCTTATGTGGCAGAATTACCCAGATAGCTATGAGTACCCATGGAGCTTCGACAGAGGAAGAATTTGAAGTTATTAAATTTATTGAGCACCATGCCCCATTTCCATCTTTGTTAGGAAATATCTGGATTGAAAAAGACCAGATCCGGAGAAAAGAAGAAAAGGAAGCCCTAGAACAGAAGAAGCAAGAACTCATGGAATTTATGACTAGAAGGATCGCCTACTTGATGGAAGAACAAGAGAACAGATCTAAGCTATTGAACACCAGGGACTTGGATGTCGAAGCTATAAGATCATTAGAGGAACCACAGAAGACCGAAATACCTAATCCATGTGATGAAGGAGTATTACCCTTGGATCTGAAGAAAGAATCTCAACATCGCGAAGTGACTATGTCGAGAGAAGATAAGAATCAGAATGGAAAAAGGATGACCGAGACAAAGCTCACTGGGAAGAAGGCTAGGAAGATAAGTAAGAAGAGAGCCAAGATCAAAAAATTACAGAATATTCCAGAGGAAACTTTGCAGAAGGAAAAATCACAGGAATTGAGCTTCGTTGGGATATCAGAATGGCGACATATGGCACTTCGTCGTGGCAAAGCAATATAGTCGTTGGACCGATATACCCGTTCAACTTCTGCCCCAAACAGAAAGAAAAGAATTAAAGGATCACCACCAGACCGTTGGACCACACCATAACAGATGGATCAACGTTCATGGAAGCCTCATACCCGTTGCAAGCAAACCATTGACGAATTTCCTATTTAGTTCGTCGTGTCGTGCTTGAAGAACACTTTTTCCAACTGAAAAATTGAAGCCCGTAGAATTAGTGATTGTCTACAGTAATCATTGCAAGTAGATTATTCATCCTAGTGCAGTATTTTGGGATCATCGTGACCCCGATTATCTTTCCCGAGTGCGTATGTTCGACGAGCTCACCACACTTGAGGAATCCCTCACAGAGGTCCTTCTCGATTTAGTGACTGAGAGAGTCATGTTAGAAAGAAGAATGTCCACCAGAGTCCAAGAATCATCGATGAGTGGAGTGCAAGCCTCCCCGTCAACTGCTCGAGCAGGAACGTCTTGAGCCGACGAAGAGAGAAGAACTAAGCATAAGGACGACATAGCCAACGCGAAGTTAGTGCCATCCATCCTACCAGCTTACGTACCCCCTCTGAGTGGTGAGATTAACAGGGACAGTGTACCTAGAGACTTTTAATACACCCTAGTCACTGCATATCTATCGAAAGGAGTACAGCAAACACTCCAGTCTAGTCGAGCAATCTCTACTGCACCTCTGCCAGAAGGAACAACAGAAGTAGGAGATGAATCAGTTCAGCTCCGCAAGATTGTTGATACAGTCAAAGTATTCCTTCGACATGCTCAGGAAGAAAAATCCTAGGCCACCCAGGCCCTAAATAAATCACAGGAGGAAATTATTGAACAATGCCAAGCTGTGCAACAAGAGAAGAATGCTCTCCAAGCAAAATTTGAAGAAGACAGAGCGAAGATCCAAAAAGAGAAAGAGAAGTTGCTCGCAAAGCAGATAGGAATTGAAGAAGAAGTCAACAGATAATTTCTCTCTGTGACCGGCTTAGATCAGAAGGCCGAAGAGCCCACAAAATGCCAAGTGATGAATCTGGTTGAAGTTATTCAGCAACTTCAACAAAGGGTCATGGAATTAGAGCTTTAGACCATACCACAGACTCTACAAGAAGTATGCGACCAGCGATAATTGACTTCTCAGAGCACAGTTGAGAAGATTAAAACACTTGTTTCAGAATGTAAACAGCTAAGTAACAGAAGCGCTCAGATATATGAACAACTATTTAAAGACCAGGAGTTAAAGAAACTGGAGTCCCAACTCTAGGAAGCAAAGAAACACGCAGATACAGTACAGGCACAGCTCAAGCTCCTGTCACCCATCGAGAGGATGAAGAGATCGGAGGAACAACACACTGCCCAACAACTCATTCTTACCACACAGAATAAAGTGATGGAAGTCACCCAAAAACTCCAGCTGAGCTAGGAGGCGGCCTACCTGTTGTTTTAAGAAATTAAAGGCCAAGGAACACTACTAGAACAAGTAGTTGTTACAGTCGAGCAGCAACTAGAAGGACCTATCAGCGAAATGATTTTTCAGGAATTCGTTGAGCAAGAAGCAGTAGCACAGGGACAATTCGAAGCAATTCGAGCCAAGCTCGAGACCTTTGAGGCAAAGTTACCCAGACCTGAGTGACTCAGGACGAGTCATAGGTGAGTGTTGGGGGCCTGTTGTCCCTAACCAAGTTTTGAGGAACACTTGGTCATATTTGACCATTTTTGGGACTTTGATAGCTTGTCAAATATGGAGCGCAACGCGAAGCGAAAATCATGGAAGCTAGACCCATTTTTGGGTCCATTTTGGGGTTTTGGGGATAATGTAATCGGAAAGGGATGTTCGCCCGTGGGTTTACCCGTGCTTAGGCCCATTTTTGTATGTATAACTAAATTTGAAGTAGATGTGAAGGAGGTGTGATTGCTTAGTGCAATTGGTAGTGCATCTATGTGATGTTGAATAAGTGCTCTGTGCGAACCGTGTAAGGCTTGCAAGGCTAAGTGAAAGTTACTGTGAGGTTGCTATAGGAAGCTAAGTGTTGTAACGCAAAGAAGAAGGATCTAGCAAGCTGCGTAGATATGTTTTCCTATGCGAAGAGGGATTTGGATGGCTCTGTGTTGTAACCTGATTAACTAAAGCTAATAAAGAAGAATACTTTGTGGACGTATCCCCAGGGTGGGGGTGAACCATGGTAAGTCTGTGTGTTGTGCTCTGTGCCTCGACCTGATGTGTTTGTCTCTTCCTTTGCTAAGTGCTTTGATGTGTTTAGATAGATCTATTTATGCTTTGTGCTTCTGAGATATGAATGAATTTTAGGTCTGGTATGTAATATGCTTAGTGCTTGATCTACAGAATCTAATCTATCTTATTGTGGCTAAGTGTTGAATTATCTTAGATCTAAGTACATACTGCGATGCTTTGTGTTATCTGCGAAGTATCATAAGTGTTGAATATTGATGAATAATCTATTCTAGGTGATTGCTAAGTGTTATAATCACATATTTGTGTCCCAGTTAAGGTTGCAAACACATAAGTCTTGCAACCACTCCTGCCTCTACCTCAGGTGAGACTTCATCTTCTTCTCAGGTGTTGCCGAAAGGGTCGGTAGTTAGGGTTTTGTTGGTGCGTTGTTGTAGCATTGAACCCTGGGTCTGGCCCTATGCCAACAAAGTCCAATGCAATGTTTCATGCATATTATCAGCAATTGAAGGTCGCCATCGAATCATTTCCATGCATGACACTGCGCACCCTGCACCAATACTGACCAATAGAAAAGTTTTGCGTTGATCCTCATTTCATCTACATCACCATGCGCAGAGATGAGAACCAGGAATAATTACAATTGTACTACAAGCTACAGATGATGATATAGAGAAAATTACAAAGGAGTGGCTGGAGGAGTTTCTTATACCTGTCGTTGATGCAAAATTATCTGAAACTGACACCATAGGAAGCCCCATAATTACACGAGTCGAGAATGTTGGACAGTCCAGTGGGATGAAGAAGAATAAAAAGTAGGATGAAGTCCAATACATAGAGAGCGATGAGGAGGAAAACGCTTCTAAAGATAATGGTTTTGGCTCACCAGGAGGAGGAGAAGACAAAGTAGGACAGGGAGGAGGATATGAAAGAGAAGAAGAGAAGGGAGGAGGTGAAGCTACACCGCCTGAAGATCCCCCTACTAGGATAGTAACACCACAGAAGAGGAAGGTTTCTCCAAAGAAACCCTCAGCAAGGAAGAAGATGCATGCTAATAAGCCCCAGTTGGAAGCCACCCTCATGGATGATGACATCAATTTGGTCCGCAAAGCTATGGAGGATGCCTCTGAGGACATGTTGCAAAGATATGGAGAGAAGCTGGAGGATCTATATGAGAGAATTAAGAGAGAACTGAAGAAAGTGCAGCAGGTTGTTCGCCTGGTCCACGCGGTACCTACTGTTCCCTCTGCACCCTCCTCATCACAAACTGCAGAATTGGGGGATGAACTATCCCAATTGAGAAGACTTGTAGATGCAACAGAAGCTCGGTTCCAAAGAGTCCAGGAAGAGAAGGAGAAGGCTACAAAATCCATGAAATAGGAGAAAGATGAAGTCTTAGTGCAACTACGAGTAGCGCAGGACAGTATAGTTTCCCATGAAAATGAGAAAGCAGAGCTTCAGGTGAAGCTTCAGGAGGAAAAAGCCCAGATATAGAGAGAAAAGGAGAAGTTGCTCACAGAACGGGCCACGGTCAAAGAATCGATAAGTAAAGCATGTCATTCTGTACCAGGATTGGTACAGGAGGACCAGGAGTCGGTCGAAGCTTAAGTAGTGAAGCTAGGTGAGAACCTTTATCAGCTTCAAGCTAGAATAACATAATTGGAGGCCCAAACACCATCGAGCACCCTGTAGTAGGTTCGTGACCAGAGGGAGGAGACCACTAAGAACACATTTTCAAGTATAATATCCCTCACCTCATAATGTAAGTAGTTAAGTGAGAAGAGTTCCCAGACATATGAACGCCTCGTCGAGGATCCAAAGCTGAAGAATCTAGAAGTGCAGTTACAGGAGGCGCAGAAACAAGCACTCTCATTGTAGGCACATATGAAGCTGCTCACTACAGTGGAAAGAATGAATATATCCCAGGAGCAGCATGCAGTACAGTAACAGATCACTTCCCTCCATGGTAACATAATGGAAGTCACGCAGAAGCTACAACCTGTGCAGGATGAAGCCTACAAGGTCTTCGAATAAATTGATGGGCAAGGATCACAACTAGATCAAGTGGTTGCAACAGTAGAACAGTGCCTGGAAGGTCTTGTTACATATTAGACGATCTAGGAGCTTGTTGAGAAGGAGGCTTAGGCTAACCAGCAAGTCAAATCAGCTCAAGTTAAGCTCGAGGCCTTCAAAGCAACATTTTTTGCACCTGAGTGACTTGGGACGAGTCATGGGTGAGTGTCAAGGGCCTATTGGCCCTCGACCAAGTTTTGGGAAAACTTTGGTTGGCTTTGACCCACTTTTGGACTTTGACACATTGGTCGAGGAAGGAGTGCCCGGGCGAAGCTAAGATCACGGATCTCACCAGTTTTTGTAACGGGTTTATGGGATGTCAGCCCATGGGGTTTTCCCATGATCAGGCATTATTGTATGGGTTTGTAAGATATAAATAAAGAATATTGTATTGTAAAAGTAGATAGCTATTTCACGAAGTGAATGTAGTTCTGTGTGAACAAAGATGCTATGTGCAAAGGAGTGTCTGTGTGTTAAGGATTTGTGCTTGATAGAGAAGTAGCTCGGTGCCTTGACCTAGTTTTGGAAGGAGGATCTGGTGCTCAGTGCGCATATCTCATGTCTGGTGCGAAGCTTAACTCTGTGGCTTAGTGCACAGGAGTGAATGAATGTAATATTCGAGCGAATAATAAAGAGGCGAGCGGTTGGTGGACGTAGCCCCACACTAGGGTGAACCACGTAGATCTGGTGTCCAATGGTTTTCTTTATGCAATGTTATCTCCATGGTGTTTTTCTTTGTTCTTAGATTAGATGCTTAAGGGATATGTATGTGTTGCTTGAATGCTTTGCTTATGTTAAAATTCTAGATCTGTTCCACAATGCTAAGTTCTAAGTGTTTAAGGTGCGTAATCCTTTTGTTGTTACTACGCTAGACCTCTCTTTGATTATGTTATGTGATGTTAATAGGGTTAATGAGCTAATGCATGTTTCTTCCTAAGCATTAACAGAATACTCTGTGAAGTGATATTATCACAGATTTGTGTCCCAACTTGGTTACAGACACCTGTGTCATTTAACCCCCCCTTCTTCTACCTCAGGTGAGACCTCGTCTGCTTCATAGGTGTTGTCGAAAGGGTCGGTAGTCGGGGTTTTGTTGGTGTGATTTTAAGCGTTGAACCCTGGGTTTGCCCCTATGCCAACAACATTTATGTTTTCCAAAACTTTTTTGATCCTTAGATTGAAACATTTTTATGCTTTCCTTGTGCTCGAATACCCAACAAGTATTCCTCTATCCACACGAGAATCAAACTTTCCCATTTTGTCGTCTTCTCTTTTGATGTAGCATTTGCTTCCAAAAACTCAGAAGTGCTTCACATTCGTTGATCTTCCTTTCCATAGCTCGTAGGGAGTTTTATCACTGTTGTTTATGAGCATTACTATGTTTTGAATATGAATTGTTGTATGCACTTCATGTGCCCAAAAGACATTTGTCAACTTGGAATCCATTAACATAGTTCAAGTCATTTCCTATATTGTCATGTTCTTCCTTTAGACAAATCCATTATGTTGTGGTGTCCTAGAAACGAAGAATTTCCTTTCTATCCCATGCTTGATGCTGAAATCCATAAATTCCTTTGAAGTAAACTATCATCCATTATCATATCTCAAACATTTGATTTTTGAATCCATTTCATTTTCAACCATTTCCTTGTATATCTTGAAGTTCTCGAATGCTTCTGACTTCTTCCTAAGAAAACAAACTACAGTCGTCCTTGTATAACCAATAACATAAAATATTGCTCACCTTTTAACCACTTCATTCTAGTTGGTCAAACTAGATCAGTATGCACAATTTCCAGCGGTCTTGTTGTGGAGTATTCCTTTGATTTGAACTTTGTCTTTGTTTGCTTTCCTTGTTGAGAATGCTTGCATAAGGTGTTGGTTGGCTTTGTGATCTTGGGAATTTCTCTTACTGCTTCTTTTTTGTTGACTTTGAAAAAGTTATCAAAGTTTATGTGACCCAATCTTCTGTGCCATAGCCAAACTTTATATTCCTTTCCTAGACAACATTTTTCATTTCTGATTTCATTTAATACATATATGTTGCTTGAAGTTCTTACAGTTGTTGCAACCAATCTACCTAAACCTTATTTTCTTATCTTGCACTTTTGTGAATCAAACAAAAGTTTGTGACCTTGGTCACACATTTGACTTACACATAGAATATTATGTTTCATATCTTCCACTAGTAGAACATTTTCTGCCTTGGTATCCTTGTTAACAATTTTAATTGTGCATCTTCCAATGATTCTACATGAGTCGTTGTTTCCAAGGGAAGATGATAAATCTATTCCCTTTCTCAAATATAGAAACATGTCCTCTGTTAAGAACCAAATATCAATATAGCATAGAAAAACCTCAGAAAAAGTACTCAATGCCTTGAAAAATAGATAATTTCAGATAATAAGCCTCTTTGAGGGGGAAACCTCCTTTTACCCCACTTAAATGTTTAAGTACAATATGATTCCAAGTGAAAATGTCTCCTTGGTATATATAGGAGACTAGGAGGTATAATTACAACTAATGGAATAAAGGTGACATAAATAAAATAACATTACTAATGTAATATGCCCCAATTAAGGGGTAATGAGCCATTACTAGGGCTTGACATGCCCCTCCCCTTGAGACAAGTGTTGTCCGCAACACTTGAGTAACTCTGGATGCTTCTGTATAAAAGACTCATCTTCCCAAGGGGAATCTTCAGTCAGTAGCTTCCTCCATTTAATGAGATACTCTGAAATGGATCTATTCCTCAGCTGGCGAATTCTTGTGTCAGTGATGGCTTCAGAATCCAATATGATTTTTCCTTCCTCGTCAAGTTCTGGAAATATAGTTTGAATTGGTATCTTGTAACCTATAACCTTCTTTAAGCATGAAACATGGAAAACTGGGTGTACTCGTGAAGATGCAGGCAACTCCAATTTGTATGCCATAGTGCCAATCTTTTGCAACACCTTATAGGGGGCCATAGTGCTTTGGTGATACTTTATTATCCTTCTTGGCTTGCTTGAGGGACATCTGTTTGTATGGTTGTAGTCCTAAAAACACCCAATCCCTACTTCAAAACTTCTTTCACTACAGTGTTGATCTGCTTGTTGTTTCATGTGATTTTGTGCCATGGTCAGGTTGTCCTTTAAGATTTGGAGAACTTGTTGTTGATTCTCGATGTGATCTTCCACTGCTTGAACCTTAGATTTTTTCTTTTAGAGGAAAGAAGTGATAGAAGGAGGGTGGTATCATAAAGTGCCATAAATGGTGTCATTTTTTGCAGTATGAAGGAAGTGTTATACCACCATTCTGCCAAGAGGTAACCATTTGAACCATTATGTTTGTTTATCAGGGTGAAGCAGCAACGAAGCTAGCCTTCCATACATTTGTTCACTATCTCGGTTTGTCCATCAGATTAGGGATGATAGGATGATCTATGAGCCAATTGAGTACCCAAACAGAAAATAATTTTGTCCAAATATCCAGGGAAGATGGGATCTCTGTCACTTACAATAATATTTGGGTTTCCATGTATGTTTTGACTATCTCCATGAATGTGGTGGCAACTATGCTAGCTTTGAAGGGATGAGAGAGTGCACAAAGTGTGCATGCTTGGTCAGTCTATCAACAATCCACCATGATGACCTCTTTCCTTCTGAACTTCCAGTAACCCTGTGATGAAATCCATGGAAACCTCACCAACTTGATGACTTGGGATGGCTAATGGTTGTGAAATACCTAGGATGTAGTAACCACCTTATTTTGTTTGGCAAAGCCAAACATTATCACCACAAACCTTTGAACATTAGTTTTAAGGTGTACAAAAAAATCCTTCATGACTCTATTGTAGGTTTTCAAAAATTCTCAGTGCCCTCCTACTGGAGAGGTGTTACAGATTAATAGTACGATTTGTGTGGGATGGACAGGTGATGGGTGTGCGGAGTTAAATCAACCTTTGAATGAGAGTCCACACTTTTCCTCATTCTTCCATTTCATCCTTTTCTTCTATTATCCAATCAGGTTGGATGATCGAGATAACACAGAAAGGCCTCAACATCTTCATCATTTCTTGAGAGTGCATCTGCCACAACATTTGCTTCCTTTATAGACGATTTCAAAATCATAACCCAATATCTTGGTTACCATTTTTGTTGTTCTTCTAAAATAGATCATGATAGTCTTTGTTCAAGAAGTATTCAAGACTATCATGATCTTTTGACAACAGAGGTGCCTACCTATTAGGTAAGAGGCCATTTCTTCAATGCATGTAGTATTTCCATCATTTCCTTCTTATAAATGGGTTTGTGTAAAGTCCCTTTCCTTTGAGTGGTCGACTTTCAAAAGCTGGGGGCTATCCCTTATTACATTAGAAGGAATGACACCAATTCCATTTCGAGGCATCACATTCCACAATAAAGGTTTTGTGAAGTGCGGAGTGGTCCAAGGCGGAGACTTGCACATCGCCTCTTTAATTTGTTCAAAATGTTTAGTTGCCTCTGGATTCCATGAGAATGCATCCTTCTTTTTTAGTGTCATTAAAGGTGTTGTCATTTTTCCATGGTAATGCAGTAAACTTGAGGTAGTAACTGTCAGAGCGAAAATCTCTAAGATTCTTCCAATGTTTTGGGAATGCGGCCAGTCCATCATGGCCTTAATCTTGTTCCCAGGGTCTACCTTGACACCTTCATGAGATACAATATGACCCAAATACTCCTCCTTCACCTCAAATAAACATTTGGATGGTTTGGCATATAGTTGTTGTTCAGCACAGTGGTTGTAGCACCTTGTCAACATGTGGCACATGATCCTCCCAAGACTTGCTATAGATTAGTATATAATCAAAATACTAGCACAAATTTTTTGAAGGTCTTGAAAATGGAATTCATCAACCTTGGAATGTGGAGGTGCATTTGTAAGGCCAAAGGCATGACCAAAAATTCATAATGGCCTTCATGAGTTGAATGTTTTTGGGATATCTTCTTGCTTCATTCTAATCTGATGATCGTTGAGCGGAGATCCAATTTTTGTGAAATGGGTGCTCCATGTAGTTCATCTAATAATTCATCAGTAATGGAATGGGAAAATTATCTTTAATAGTGATCTTGTTGAGCTCTCTATAATGCGGACACATGTACATGAGCTATCTTTCTTGAATACCATTACCGGGTGTGAGTAAGAACTTTGGCTAGGTCTAATAATGCCGACCTCTAACATTTCTTCAATCATGCGGCTCAATTTCACTCTTCTAAGCATGGGGTATATGTATGGCTGATGTTAGGAAGAACACTCAGGAATTAGGTGAATTTCATGATCATTATTTCAAATGGGTCAAAGACCTTTAGGAATATCTTAAAATACTTTGGAATGTATCAATGATCCCTTAGATATCTTGTGAGGAATGAATGGCTTAGATGTTTGAACATCTAGTGAGCATAGTTATTGAAATAATGCCTTGATGCCACTTTTTCCAATAATTTTGTCATGCCATTAGGGGCTTATCACGCACTTACCGGGTTTTCCTGTGATATCTCTTAACTCAATTTCTTTTCCTTCCAATGAAAATTTCATGAAAAGTTCTTGAAAATTAAATATTGTTCTAATGATTGTAACCATTGGATTCCCTGTTTTAACATCTGCACCACCCATGGGTATACCAATCATTGGACTATTAATTACATATTCCCCCATAGTAATATTGATATTGTGCATTTTCTGAGCAATTGATAGTTCCTCCATCTGCAATCATTACTTGAAACTCTAGCTAGATAGCACAAAGGGTAAGGAAAGCTTTGGCTAATTTATAGTGAATGAAATTATAGAATTACTTCCATAATCAATTAGGACTAATACCTTTTCTTTTGGTGTATCCTTGATCTTGAGGGTTTGAGGAGTGCTAATTCCATTAATGCATTTTTACAATATGGGGAATAAACTCTTGAGATAGAAATTGCTTCTATGTTTTCATCTTGAGATGGTTCTTCTTCTTCTTCTTCTTCCTCTTCACAATCTATGTAGAATAATTTCTTCCTTATGTCCCTTCACGTACTTGATGTCACAATTAAAGAAAAGCATAAACCTTTTTGCTTTTATTTCCTCAATTGTTGAGGTGTCAACCTTAGGTAGAAGGTGTTTTAGAAGAAGGGCATTGTTCTCTCTATAGATGTTAGAGGATTAGTCCTTCTGTATGTAGCCATGTTTTACTCAACTTTTCTTGCCACCTTAGATGCATACTCCAATGATTTGGGCTCCCAAAGGAGAACCTCATGTTGAATGTTATCCTTTAAAGTTCCTATGAATGCATCAATCAAGTGCTCCTCTGGAATGTCGGTTTACCTTTATATTCCAATCTTTAGAGTTCTCTCAATATTATAGGTAACTTTAGACACTTTTAGCGAGATTTATCAATTGGCTAAAGAAGGTATTACTGCCTGTATCCTCATAGTGTGTTATCACATTTCTTCCTGAAAATTGGCCAAATTGTGGTGATTTGCGGGCAAGCCATAGATACCATACAAATTGAATAGGTTAAAAATATAAAGCAATATTTACCTTTTGTGTATGTGGCACATTATGTAGATCAAAAGAATTGCTCCATCACGGAAGTATCCATGTGATTGGGTCCTTGCCATCAAACTTTCCTTATGTCGATCTTAGGAGCGTGGTTGGTCTTCAACCCGAAAGTTGGAGTTTCTAAATTCTTGATTCACCTTCCTTGTGTCAGCATCATGAATTTCATGGGATGCATTTCACTTTCAGGTGTCTTCTCTGTTACCATGAAATTTTTTTCAATACTTCCATGATCTCTCTTTTAAACCATCATTTTCAATACTTCCATGATCTCCTCTTTTAAACCATCCATCTTTGCCTCCAACTTAGCTTCCATCTCTTGTAGTTCATCTTTTGTTACTATCTTCTTTTGTAAATAATTTATGTCCCTACGCATTTCTTCACCTTCATCAAGATTCCAAGTAGGATTGTCTGGAGGCTTATTTGGTGTAGAAGTTCCCTTTTTGGGTTGCATGTTGGCCAAGTATCACTTTTGAACCTCGATTTTGAGGTGGTTCTGCTAGACAATATTTCTTCTATTGTATCTCCCAAGTTTTGGCCCTTCTGGGTATGAAACTTTCTTTTATATATTTCTATGATATTTATTCTCTGCAATGCCATAGGTCTGATCAAAATTGGATGTGCCAAGTGGAATTTATGGTAACTTCCCCACAACTTGTTGATTTTTTTCCTTTCCAGGAGATCTCACATGTATAGCGTTCCCCACACAAAATAATTGATATAAAATTTTGAAACTTGTACCCAAAATACTACAGACTGTCCACTATCCAATGAAACTAGTCCCACTCAATTTGGATGCTCTAGGAAGAAGTTATGATTGTTTTACCTGGAACACCTTCTTGAGACTAGTCAATAGAACTAGTAAGATACCCTATCTTCCACAGGGTGTATCTACAAATTTAAGATGACCCAGAATATGAAATTTTTACCACTGATACTTTACTAATTTCTATGAATATCCTCTGGAGTTAAGGGTCTGAAACATTACAGAAAAAATTTTATAGCTAAAATTCCTCAATGACTCAGTTAAGGATGATTCTAAAACCCTATCTTGTACAGGTTGTATCTCCGCAAGTATAAGGCCTCGATAGATAAAATTTTAACCCAACATACCTTGATCCGTCTGATAAATATCCTCCAAGCCATTCCTTCTGAAACATTGTAGAAAAAAATTTATAGCGAACATTCCAAGGTGTCTCAGATGTAGCAGCGAAACCCCAAGACCTTGAGCTCTGACACCATATGTCAAGAACCAAATATCAATATAGCATAGAAAAACCTCAAAAAAAGTACTCAACGCCTTGAAAAAGAGATAATTTCAGATAATAAGCCTCTTCGAGGGGGAAACCTCCTTTTACCCCACTTAAATGTTCAAGTGCAAGATGATTCCAAATGAAAATGTCTCATTGGTATATATAGGAGACTAGGAGGTATAATTACAACTAATGGAATAAGTCCGACATAAATAAAATAAAATTACTAATGTAATATGCCCCAATTAAGGGGTAATGAGCCAATATTAGGGCTTAACATCCTCATCACATGTCATGTGCTTTGAGCATCCACTGTCAACATACCAACCACGTTTATTATGTTTATCTTGTAGAGCAAGTGTACATTCTTCATTGTTGAACTGATTCTTCTTTCTTATCCACATTCTTTTAGGTTCTTATCTATGACTATTGTTATTATGTTGCGATTCTCTTGGAGGAACTGTCATTATACAATCTTTGGCCATGTGTCCAAATTTGTTTCAATTGTAGAATTCCATATCAGTACTCAATAATTCAAATATGTTGTAGTTTTTGTTCTGTGTTTCACTAGGCCTTATTGAATAATCATTTCGTATATAACTTTCACAATTGTCTATATTCTTGTTATTAGCTCTACAATTCACAACCTTATGACCAAAATTATTACATGAATAACATAAACCAAGAAAGATAGTTTGATACCTAGGAGTTGTAGATCTTCTAAAGTTAGTTACTCTTCTAAGCTCTTCTTCTTCTTGAGGCCTTATTGTTTCTAACTGTCACGGATTCTGAAATCTGAATCTTCTGGGTGGAGGAGTGTCTCTGTGATCTTCCTTGTAAAACCTCTTTTATCCTCTGACTGTCTTTGCATAGCTTCTTGTTTTTTGTTTCTTGATCTGTTGTTTTGAAGCTTGATCCCTTTTCTGTATAGTTGCAGCAAAGTCCAGACTTGTCATGATTTGGCCTTTGACTGTTAATAATATCGTCCAAAACTTTTGAGTTTTTATGCATGTTTTTATTTTGAATGTCTTTTCTCAATTTAGCAATATTTATTTCCAAGCCTCCAATGATCTTGTCTTTTTCTTCCAACCATTATTTGAGTGCTTCTTCAATTCTTTTGTTTTCTTCAACCTGGATTTTTAACTTAGTGATCATCTGCTCTAGTTCTTCAGAGTTGGAATTTTGAGTTTCCTCTTTTCTTTTTAGTTATGCCTGTAGTGATTCCTATTTTCTTCTTTTCCCTTTTTATAACTTCTATGGCACTCAACAATTCTTCTATGTAGTCAATGCATGCCTCTTCATATTCGTCTTCGGTGCCTTCTTCATCGGAATCTTCTACTGCCATAAATAGAAACCTTTTTGTCTCACTTTCACTGACTTCGTATTCATCTAATGAGGTGTTGTCTTCTTTGGTGCAAAAGCTTTTCCTAAAAAAATTACTTTTGGTTCTTTTTCCTTTGTATATTTGCTTGTTATTTGAATCATCTTCTTCATTTATTTTATTTTTCTTATGGGGGTATTTGTTAGCAAAATAACCAATACCATCACAATTAAAACAAATCAATGGAAGCTTACCTCTATATTTTTCGTCATTTCCCTTTTTCGGTCTTCTGATGAAGTTGGCTACTTCTTCATCATCTTCTGAGATGTCACTATTGTTGCTATATGACTTTGCCTTTTTCTTTCCCTTTTGATTTGAATTCTTGGATGCTTTGAATGTTGCTTCTTTTGTAATTGGATTCTCCTGTTTGGTTCTCATTTCATAGGCTGTGAAAATTCCATGTAGTTCATCCATGCTTATTGAATCAAGATATGTTATTTCTTATAGTGTTGAGATCTTAGGATCAAATCTCATTGGAAGAGATCTTATTACCTATTGAACAATTATAGATTCATCAACTTCTTCTTCCAATCCTCTAATTGCATTCATTGTTTCATCAACTCGTAAGAAGTAGGCTGCAATATTCTCTTCTTCCTTCATCTTCAGCTGTTCAAATTGACCTCTGTAAGTTTGAAGCTTTTCTACTTTGAATTTTGCATCTCTTTCATACACATTCTGAAGTTTGTCTCAAATCTCCTTTGTGAAGTTGCAATGCATAACTTTAACAAACATTGAATCAACCAGACCATTCAAGAGTGCATTTTTGGCTTTTGAAATATTTAGACTGAGTTTCCTTCTATTTTCATTTGTTGGAGGAACGGTAGGTTCTTTATATCCATCTACAACTGATTTTCAAACCTCAAATCTTTGTGCTTGTACATACACTTTCATCCTTTTGCTCCATAATGCATAATTGTATCCATCAAACTGTGGTATTCCATTTTTATACATATGGTTTCTCTCCATGATCTACCTTTCAATCATTAAATTGATTTCTGAAGGAACCTCACTCTGATAACAATTGTCTGATTAATTGTTGGATTAACAGAGATTTTTAATCCTTTGTAACCATAGTATATAAGTGTTGTTTATATTTATGATGAATATACCATTATCATTCAACTAGTGCATAGTAAATATACCATGAACAATGAACAATCATACACATACACAGTACACCGGTATTTTTACGTGGAAACCCAATGCAGGAGAAAACCACAGAATGTTTTTTCTTATATATCTTTAAGAATTACATTCATTAGAAGCACCAACTTCCTTTGTTCTCCAGCTGTAACTGGAAGGAGGCTCCAACCCCTATATTTTCAGGAAACAACATGAGGAAAGCTCTAACTCACCAATTATATAGCTACAACCAAAAGGAGGCTACAACCCCTTATGTTCTCCAGCTACAACCACCTATCCTTGCCCCATCCAACCACCCTAAAAAATAAGTGCCAAATAAATGATGAAACCACTGCCACACTATCACTATGAGATATACCATTGTAAACATGTAATAATCTATGCCAACAACCTATAACCAACCTGTACCAATAGCATGTAATCAACCTGTACCGTAAATCAACATGTACCAACAAATACCAACAGGTACGTGACCTGTATATTCTACAGCTCACGTATGTATGTGACATGTTTATACTACATCATGTGTATTTACACATCCTATTTATATTGCAACATGCGTACACATTCAGAAATCTAGTGTTTTCACTTTTCTGAAACTCAGAGACTTTGTTGCCTTTGTCATATCAATCTGTAATATGTCACTCTATCCAATATGTAGTTGTTCCCTATGCATACATCATCATACATATCCCTTAACCAAGTGCATTTGTGTCTCTCTAGTCACGTGTCATACATGTGTATACATTCATGATCAAGTTTGATAACCCTCACATGGAATAGAAATCAAACCCTCACTGATATGCAGCCTCAAACTAAACCAATAACTTCATACACACATCACAACCAAAAACCCTTAACCATGTACCAAGAAATATAATATATGTCTCAACACTCAACCCAAAAATATGTAACAATAATGAATACCAACCATACCAGTGGTGTGTTTATGTAGATCTAGCTCATACAATGAGTGCCATACAACCAATAGCCTCTCTAGCAAAAATCCTCAAACTCCCATAAGCATATCTCATGTAAACAACAATATCCAACTACACATAAGAATATGGCATACCTTTTGAACATGTAGATAGATCTCTTCTACCTGATCATTGTAGACCTTCATGGTAACTTTCTTTGGGACTCTAAGAACATGGCACTCTCAGCAACTCAAGATTTCATGGATTTTCCCAATTGTACGCACCCTCCTTCACTGTCATCTCGTGTATGTACGTGACCTCTTCCACTCTAGCCTGCATACACCAAAAAAAACTAGG
Organism: Picea sitchensis; assembly: GCA_010110895.2. NCBI lineage: Eukaryota > Viridiplantae > Streptophyta > Pinopsida > Pinales > Pinaceae > Picea > Picea sitchensis. Next base: position 38,395 of record SNQJ01S0066514.1, read on the forward strand.
GTTTTTTCATAATTTCTACAACTCTAAAAATTTCGCCATCAAGCCTTCTTGCTACTATTGATTAAGGTTGGTTGTCATTGATGTCAACTCTTGAAGAAATCCCCATAGCACAAAGGTTTGGGTACTGGACCCAATATTGTTTGATGTAAATATGACTCATTATTGTTTTGTCATGGTTGATAAGAAGTAAATCTAGATGAACTCCAAAGTGGTCCCCTTATGGTGAAAGCCCTCACGGGAAGACGATTTGCAGAGTAAGAGAACCCATGCTTAATTGTTGAATGATGAGATGAAATACAATGAGTTTGTCAGGGAAACTATCCTAGATGGATATTTCTTGTCATTCCATTTCCGTTGGTATGTAGAACGTCACATAACTCCTCACGGTTAGAGAGTTATGACCATGTGAAGTTGGAGAACCCAGGTTT
>SNQJ01S0066514.1:39996-58509 GCA_010110895.2 Picea sitchensis
GGAGAAATTAGAAGTGGTTTAACCCTAAAATAAGGAAAGTGGGCCAAGTGACCTAGAAGATGTTTTTAAGGAAGCTACTTGGAGAGTATAAATAAGAGGCAAGGCTCTCTAATTTTAATAAAACTTGAGCATATTGAATATCTATAGGTTTCTGAGGTAACCAAGGATATCTAAGCCGAATTTCAGAAGGAAGGTGAAGAAAATAAGGTTGAAATGCAAAGCAGGATAAATTCTTTTGATGGTGCTTTCTAAGGTATGTTATTTACAGGTCATCTCACCATTCTCGCTATAAAAAAATTTATATAATGATTCAGACCGTGAAATTGTTATTCCATTGATAAAACATGCCCAAGTATTTGTGGTAAAAAATTCATCTTCTGGGTTGTTGTATTTTGGGAGTTACACTCCGTGGAAAATAGGGTTTGTGGTTAGTCTTGAAACTAGTCAAAAATAGGTGTTTCATGTAAAAACGTCATAACTTCTTGATAACAGATCCAATTTTAGTGAGACTAAATTTTTTACTTAGGGTACATTATTTAGTATTTTTTGTAATAGTTTCATATTAATTCAATGAATATTTCATGTGGGGCACGCTCTACAAGGTCGCTCTCTAGAATAATCCAGAATTCAGCAAGGTATGTCATTTTTGTTATAAATCCTTTTTTGAGAGGTTCCAAGTAGTGTCACCTGGAGGAATTTCATAAAACACATTGAAGAACATTTTGTATCAGTTTCATATATTTATACATTATAGGTTCAAAGTTATGATCACTTCAAGTTAGGGTTGTTGACTAATCCAAAACTAGGCATGTGAGACTAAAGAAAAGTTTGATGAAAATGCTTGTCTCTTGTTATTAAAGTTAAGGAAGGTTTGTAGGAATGTGATCATATACACTAGGTCTATTACAGAGCTACAAATCAGATTTGGATGATGAAATTGATGAGGGATTTTGGTTGAGGTACAATTTGGGTACATGCTTGAGATGAGTAGTTGATGAGTTGGCACATGCATGAGGTGTATAGTTGATGATGTTGGTACATATTGATGAGTCATATTTGATGATTACTTGACACATGATTGGTACATGGTTGGATGCACTTGTTTATGGTACAGGTTGATTACAGGTTGAGGTACAAGTTGATGCATGGTTCAGATTTATTGGTACAGGTTTACAACGGTATATCTCACAGTGATAGTGTAACAATGGTTCCATCATTCTACTTCTACTTCAGGGTGGCAGGATGGGGCAAGGATGGGTGGTTGTAGCTGGAGAACATTAGGATTTGTAGCCTCCTTCTGGTTGTAGCTAGAGAATTAGGGATTTGGAGCTTCCCTCAGGTTGTAGCCTGAGAAACTAGGGGGTTGGAGCCTCCTTCCAATTGCAGCTGGAAAACAAAGGAAGTTGGTGCTTCCAATGAATGTAATTCTTCAAGACATATAAGAAAAAGAATTTTGTGGTTTTCTCCCGATTTGGGTTTCCACGTAAAACACTGGTGTACTGTGTATGTGTGATTTTTTATTTCTTACTGCTCATTATTGGATAATAATTCTACATTGATATAAAATTTGAAGAAAAATGATTATAATTACGTTATTATTGATTCACCCCCCCCTCCTCTCAGTAATCCAACAGCTACCACAGACTTGCATAACTTAAGATGTATCAATTAGTTCCTACATGACATGTACTATCCATCTAGAATACTCTTACCTGAAAATACACTAATCTTCATGCATTTATATTTCAAGCAAACTTAAGTCCCTTAACCATATTGTTGGAGCTGTCAGAATTTGCTACCGAACTTGCTTCAAGGGTTGACATCAATGAAAACCAACCCAATTAATCAAAAATATAATCTCTTCTTCAAGGAATCTCTTCTCGCAACCACAGATCCAGAGCATGTTGATCAAGATAAAGAAGATAGTGAGATAGAACAAGAAGAACTTGAAAATGATGAAGAATATTATGAAGAAGGAGAAGTGTATCTAGAGGTAGAACTAATCAACATTTTGAGTGAACTAAAAAGAGAAAGAAAGAAAAACAAGTCCCTCGATGAATAATTGATCAAGTTAAAGGAGGGTTCTCAAAACTCCAAAAAAAAATCTGAACAAGTCCAGCAAATTATTATAAATCTAAAGGTTCAGTTGGAACAAGCCAAAGTGATGGAAGAAACACTCAAAAATCAGTTGGAAGAAAAGCAATGTTTGGACGCTGAAATAGTATCACTAAGAAAGGAAGCAGAGAAGAGAGAATATATCTTGACAAGTCATCTTAAGGAAAGATTTAAGGACTTAAACAAGCTTGAAGCATAATTTAGTCAACAAGAAAGAAGATTTAAAGAAGAAATCATCTCATTGAAAACCCAACTTGAAGAAGCAAAGAGAATGGAAGAAGGAATGAAGATCCAAAGGATGAAGAAAGAAGAATATTGTGAGAAGCTTGAAGAAGAAGTCATCACATTAACGGTTGAAGTTGTCAAGATCAACAGGAATTTGAAAAGCTCCCAAGTACTAGAAGATATTCTCAACCATCAAAGGTCTCCATTCAATAAAGCAGGTATTAGATACATTGGTGAGGCATCATGCAAAGAAGATGAAAATACCAATCCCAGCAAGAGTGTCGAAGATAGAGGAAGCTCGACACAACCAGTAATGAAAGTTGATGAGAAGTGTTCTAGGTCGTCGGAAAATAAGAATGAATAGAAGGCTAAGAATTGTGCAGACATTCTCAAAGGAAGGAATCATGGTCAGCAAGAGTCAAAGAGAGATGATTGCATAAGAGGTAAATCTTTGAGAAGCCCTTTTATCTCTAGGTATCAAAGAAGCTTCATTCATTATGAAGGAAACAACAAAAGATAAGATTGTGATCAGCTAAGGCATGAATTCAAAAGGACTACATCACAAAGAGGATCATTCGCTCCTAGCTATCAAAGTTTATTTCCTTGTTATTGTCTTACTTGTAATAACTTTGGACATAAAGATGTAGATTTCATATCATATGGAAGAAATGTTCAAGAAAGAGATATTTATGTGGCCCCCTACAATATTGAATGTTACAAATGCCACAACTAGGGACATATAGCTTGTGATTGCAGAAGCATGATGAAGTCTTTCTTGAAGGAAAACATTGATATCAGATACAAGAAAGTTTGGAGAAGAAAGCAAAAAAAAAAGAATAGGTGAATGAAGAACTCTCAGAGATCATACTCACGAGATTTACAGAATTGAGAAATCATGATGAACCTACAGACAAAGAGGAAGATTTCAATTGAGAATGATGATCATGTAACATAGTAGGCTTATATATTATTCTAATCAATCTTGCTTGTAGAATCCCGGTAATGTGAATATTGAAGAGGGAGTCTAACTAGTAGCCATTACAGATTGGAGAACTATCTTTAGAGAAGTCTGAAGTGTTTGCAAATTTTGGGAAGGCAGATTTTGAATGGTATAATGGCAGAGGTACAGAATGTCTCATGACAGATTGGTTGATTAATAAGCAGGTTTCAGAACTCATCCCCATGCAGGTATGAAGAGGTCATATGTAAGTTACATTGGCACACTTTTGAGGCAGAGATTCATGATCGTATAGAGGAATTCAAGGATGTATTCAAGCAGAGATATATTCAGTAGAAATTTGAGAATGTGTACGTGTTGCAAACTTATAGAGATCTATTTGAAGATAGAGAATACTAGTGGACATACTTGATTCATCTTGAGAATCACAAATATGTAGTGATCAGTTGCAGCAAAATTGAATAAGCTCTCAGAACAATGAAATGGTAGATTAGTCAGCATTGTGTGCAATTGAGTAGCAGAGTCATGAACATTTTTGTGACATATGGACAGAGATGAATTCATGAGATATTTGGTAGGTCTAGAAGATAATCCTTGACATGAACCAGAGAAGATACATGATAGTGGATGAAAGCATGAAATCGGGAGGAATTGCATAAAGGTAGATGGACTCATTGTCATTGTCATCAAGAAGAATTATCAGTAAATCATATGACTCGAAAAATAAGCATATTGATCGGTGGAACCAGCTAGTCACAGGAAGGCAAGTCATGAGGGGCACAGAAGGACGGGGGGAGAGAAACCATTAGGAGGATTTATACTTTCAAGGGTATATTGTTGAATTATTATGTCATTGTTGTCATCTTAGTGAAGACATGAAAATCCATGAATACTTGAAGTCAAGTAATGAAGGAACCTTGACATGAGTGTTTTTAATATACGACGGTGGATTACAATAACATGAAGTACCAATGGACAAGAATATCTGGAAGAGAGGAAAGAAAGCATATACAAGAATCCCCACATTGATCTACATAGCATCTTGCGAAGAATAAATGGGGAGAGATATTGTTAAAAGAAGGTATATAGTCAGGGGAGTTACCCTTTACCATTGATGTCAAAGGGGGAGAGAAAGAACAAAAGCAGGACAAAAAGTTCAGAAGCATCAAGACAGGGGGAGAAAGCATGAATATAGGGGGAGAAATGGTCACAGGGGGAGAATGAGTGTTTCCATCAATGCCAAAGGGGGAGATTGTTGGAAAATAAGTTGTCATTGTTTTCAACCCTAGAAGAAACCTCTAGAAGTTATGGGTGTATTTGAAGAAGACTCCAAAGTGGTCCATGTTGGTATTATGGTAGTTGCGGGAGGTATTAAACCTCCATGTGTAACCCTAAAAAGAATAGAATCTTCGGGAAGCAAGAAGAAACCCTAAAGCATTGGACATAACCCTAGAAGACAAGTCGGCTAAAGAAAATAATTAATATTGAGTTTTTAGCCAACGGAAAGAGAATTTGGCCCAAACAGCTCTGGAAGAGCAGTATAAATACAAGATGTCAGAGCTCATTTGGACACATGCAGCTCACAGCTGTAGAAATTTAGTAAGTGCACAAGTTTGGAGAGTAGTTGCAGCTACAGATACTGCAACTAGTATTTTCGGTTTTAGGCTTGGACTTTCTCTTGGTTATGGTTTGGAATTTCTGCTTGGTATGCTAGCTATGGAGAGTGGTATGCTACCTTGATTGGCTTTCGGATCTAGGGTTTTCTTCCAGAATTATTCTCTCTGTCAAGGTTAAGGTGCTCAGGGTTGGTTTCGGCCTATGGTTGGGTGACAATATGGTTATATTGTCTATGGTTAAATGAGCACACCTATTATTTCTAATAGGTTATGGGCCCACACTATCTTCAGATAGTCTAACCATTGGAAGATATATTGGGAGGATTTTGCTCAGTTACAGTTGCAGTTGCAGTCAAATTTTTTGTTGCATCAATGAAACCCTAACCCCCTTGTTAAGGTACCTTAAGTGAAGATATTGACCTAATTTCTGGATATCCTAGTGCACCCTAACCTGGCGCACCTCCTGGTACTCTCAGCAAGCTAAGACATCAAGTTTTAGTTTTTGGTCAAAGTCAAAGGTTGACCAAGTCAAAGCAGTCATGACTTACTCTATGAAGCCATGAAACAAGTTAGAAGAGGATTCTAACTTCAAAGCATGAAAGACAAGGATTGACCTCATCCTTGCCAAGAATAAAGTGTTGGACATTGTGAAAGGAAAGATCGTGGAACCATAATTTGAAGAAGGAAAAGAGAAGGAACCTCAGAACGTTGCAGTTATGGAGAAGTTAAAGGAAAATGACATCAATGCCATGAGTATCATAGTGGACTCTGTAAAAGACCACTTGATACCCTACATCTCTCATATCAACTCATCTAAGAATATGTATGATGCCCTAAATAATCTCTTCTCGGTCAGAAACATTGGACAAGTAATGAGTCTAAAGAATGAGGCTCATGACATGAACATGAATGATGATGAAAGTATAACATCATACTTTGTGAGAATATCTCAGTTAAGAGATCAACTAAAATCTATTGAATAAATCATTTCAAGGAACTAGTAAATATAGTACTCAACCGCCTTCCCAAGACATGGGATGCATTTTCCAGAAGCATGAACACAAGAAAGGAGTATCTTACATTTGAAGAACTTTGGACTTGTTGTGCACAAGAAGAATCAAGGATTAGCACAAAAGAGAAATCCCAAAATAAATACGATGATCAAACCTTCACATGAAAATTCAAGAATTTCAGGAATAAGAGGAAGTTTGGCTTAAGGATGGAAACAGACGAAGCATCAGTTGCCAAAGAAAGGGAACCCTCAAAGAAGACCAAGCAAGATAAAACAAACTTATTCTTCTAAGTCAAGGTAACAATAATCTCTGAAGTTCTTGTACATACCATGTTTACATAGTTTATGTACATGTCTTGCATATCTATTTCTTAGAAGATAAGATGTTCAAGTGAAACAATACTTATGGAAGAATAACAAGATAAGGATTGCTATCATGGTGACTACAAGTCAAGCAATACACATGAAAATATGAAGTACGTTGACAACCCTTGGTAAAAATTCTTGTGGAAGCTATTATATAAGTAACAATTGCCAGATAATTTGAAATAAAAATCAAACTTGAAGAGACCTAGAAGAAGTCAAAACAGAAAGAAGTCAGCAATCAAGAGGAAATTAGAAAAATACTTGTGACACTTTGCAAAAGGAAATAAGGATGCAGACGAAAGCGTGGACTCTCTTAGATGGAGGGAGATGATTACAAAATTCCAAAAGAAGAGAATGAATTCATGCATGAAGCAAGTATTAGGAGGGAACTAATCCTAAATGATATGATCCATTGAGGTGTAACACCCATGTTTCCCCCAGCTTGTAATTAATCATAAAATAGGATTACCATGCTAAGGAATGTGGTTGATGTGAATGTATTATTGATAAATTTCCCATAACTGATTGTTAGGGGGTGAACCCTTGAAGTACGAGCCATGATATCTCTAGAAGAAAGAATCAGTTAATGAAGGAAAGAACTGGTGGTTGAATAATCAACCACCCCCATGAATGGAAACATGGGTTGTCAGCCCGAAGTTCCATAGAGACTTTCATACCCAACCTTCCTTCTGACAGAAGGAACAGGATAGGCCAGAAACCTTCCTAAAGGAGGAAGGTAAGATACATACAAAGAGACAGTAAGGAATAGGGAAAACAACAGAAGAGACACGAGACGAGAGAGAAAGCTCAGAAGGAGATGCGCGAACCAAAAGGAAATGCAGAGGACAGGACCTGAAGGAGCCGAACGCGAGCTTGATGTTGAGGAAGCATATAATAAACCTCACATGGATACTGTGACAGAGATAATTTCTTTGAGATATGGCATAAATTTCCTAATGATATCATGGCTTGGTACGAGGGTGGCCAGAGTGCTAAGAATGAATGCCTCTGAGCCTATGGTTGGGTCAAAAGGAACACACTCGTAGTCAGTCAGTTGGATGCAACCTGTAATAGACAAGTATTCTCATACCCTGTGTAATTGAGCTGTAACTATGTAATAAAGTTGGATATCATGTGAATGATTCATGGATGTGCATGTGTGCTTAATGGTTATACGGTATCTCTTTATTCTTGTTTAAATTATGTATTTAAGCAAGTATGGAATTATTTGATTTGTACGCGTAAATGTCCATGCACTGTGGTGGCTTAAGTTAAAATAAGTGAACTATGAGTTCGTCTACCTTGGGAATAATTTCACGTGTGCATGTCGACACTCTCATTCGTTCTAAGTCTCCTAAAGGAAGGAGTCAGTTAAGCTTAAGAGAGGTAGCACATGTATGCACGGGCTCTCTGCGAGGCGGGTAGAGACCAGGAACCTCTTAAGTTCTAGAGTTGATGAATGAGCACAAGGGGTGCGCGGAAGAATTCTTCTAAGTGTTAAGTTCAAGAGAAAGGACGCAAAGCTCTTAAGCCTTTCAGAGCTAACAAATCTCAGGAAGAATAGTGATATTGAAGTATCAAAAGGGAAGGTTCCCTTGCTTGGAAGATGAATGAACGAGATCTGTTCGGGAAGATCCAAGGTTTGTTGTGATCGTTGGATACAGGAAAGAGCATGAGATTTAACCCCTTGAGTCCTTCGTACTTCGCGAGTTCGGTGAATTGAGCGAGTTTGTCGTAAGGGAAGTAAAATCCCCAAAGTCTTGAATTTAATCTAGGCCTTAGATCTGAGGATACCCAGGATCCATCCGAACTGTCAGATATATGAGGTAGTCAGTCCGGCATTGACCGCTTCGGGAGAATAGAGGCTTAGTAACGCCAAAACTCCCGAAGAACGAAGTAGCGAAGTAATGTGAACAGTGGATCTATGGATCCTTCGGGACCCCTATCGATTGTTCGATCGAGGGAATGTGGTTATTACATCAAGAGTGCATGGGGACCCATGTGTCAAGTGACAGCAATGCCAGGTGTCCCACTCAGAGTGGCACACATTGGGGTATTAAGAGATGGTTAGCCATGAGTTCGTTTGGAAATCCACAGAGCGACGGAATCCATCTATACCGTCGATCTGAGAGAGAGGATACGTGGTGAAAATATGTCAACTTCAGGTGAAATAACTTCGGGGGAAAATGAGTGTGGAGAGGTTGAACCTCCCGAATGCTGAAGAGCCGAAGTAATTTGCAATTGTCGATCTATGGGAGACACGCGTCGACAGATTGTCGAATTCAGGTGAAATCACTCCGGAGAGAGAAGGGGATGTGTTGAACAAGAACTTTCGAAGGCCAGAGAGCCAGATTTCATCCAAGTCATCTGTCAGTTGAGGACAGGTGTCAGCAGATCTTCCATTTTGGGCGATATCCACTTCAGAGGAAATTCGGGTCACATGAGTTGAGAACTCCCGAAGTAAATCGTGACCGTCAATTTGAGAGAGACACACGTCGACAGATCATCGATTTCGGATAAAATCACTCTGTGAGAAAGAGAGTGAGGAGAGGTTGAAACTTCTGAAGCCCAAAGAGTCGAAGTAATTTATATCCATCGATCTGCAGAAGACACGCATCAACAGATCACGTACTTCGGAAGAAGGGAGAAAGAAACGCGGAGTAGAGAGATGGTCGAAGTGGATCCCCACTGTCAAATGAGAGGAACGTGTGGTGCATGATCCTTAACTTTAGAAGAAAACACTCTAGGAGAAAAGGTGGTGTGAGCGTCTGGGACTCTCGAACATCGAAGTGTCGAAGTGGATCCGAGTCATTGATTTAGATGGACGCGTGGCACCTGATCTGGAACTTTGGGTATGGAGTACTTCGGAGGAAAAGAGTTGGAGTGCTCAGAACTCCCGAACATCGAAGTTCCAAAGAAGATCATAATCGTCGATCATGAGGGACGCGTGGTGCTCGATCTATAACTCCGGGTACGGAGTACTTCGAAGGAAAAAGGTGTAGAAATTTTTGAAACTCCCGAATGCCAAAGTACTGAAGTAAATCAGGGTCATCGAAATCCCTAAGGACATGCATTATCGGATCATTAACTTCAGAGGTTTGCCACTCATGAGGATTCATGTGGTAGTCATCTTGGCGCGTGTTGTATTGGTGTCTGGTCATAGCCCGTGGTCATATGCAAGTATAGGGGGATGAAAGAACCCGAAGAACTTGGGAGAGGATATATGCCCGCTCTCAGCTCATTTCGGAGCATGGATATCGTGGCTGGAAAGTTCTTGAAGAGCATAACGGAATAGAGACCCTGAATGAGGGTATTGATTCTCCTAAGAAGAGCGAAAATTTGAGTCCCCACCGTGGGTGTGTTACATCAGGATTATGAAGTATATGTTCATGTTCCAATTGAAAGAGACCCATGTATACCGATATAAGAAGACCTTGTATGGATTCAAACAACTTGATGTAGAGTATCTCATATACAATAGAAGCGTGGTGAAAACTTTCTATGATAGAGATAGTGTATAAGAATAGTTACTCAGAAGTCTGGGATGATGGATTGTTAATCCATGGAAAACTCCCATGATGACAGAAGAAGTGATACTTGGATGTGTTTCAGTTTGATCCTTTCTATGATGTCATGATCTAGCATGAAACAAAAGTGTTGAATTCGATCATGATATATTGTAATGATCAGAGTTATATGAAGCCTTCGGATAAAACCGTACATTGAGATCAAGCATTATATTCTCTGTGATGAAGTCCAGAAAAGAGAAGTGGTTCTCCAATATATCTCCACAGATGAGAAGATAGCGGATATTTTGGTAAAGCCTCTATCCAAGATGAAAAGTTTGCATACTCAAGAAACAAGTCGAGGCTCGTGGAGACGAATTCCTTATTCAAAAAGGAAGAGATTACTCCGAGGTTGGGAGGGGGCATTGATATGTTATTGATTTATGGACAATCATTTTTCAATTTGAAAAATGGTCCAAGATGAGCAGTTCCTTTCCAGTTTGGAAAGTGGTTTGAGATTTATGACGGACATGCATTTTTCAATTCAGAAAATGGTCCAGATCGGACAATCATTTTCGTAATGAAAATGGTCTGATAAATTATTGATGTACCATAGACAGTGATTCCCCTTGTAGCCAATGTGGTGGAATGGTCTAGGATAGTCATTCTTCTTGGAAGTCACTCTGAGTAGTGGTCAAGTAGAATAGTTTGCCTCGTCGAGCAGTCATTCTTTCGAAGTTTACAGTTGTGAGCAATTTCGAAGAATGGTTTGTTTTCGAGGTTGGTGCAGGACAGTCATTTCCATTAGGAAATGGTCCGGAAAGTCATTCCCTAGGGCATACTCATTCTATCTAGGTTGCACTATGATTAGTGCCGGAGGAATGACCTAGTTAGGTGAATGGTCCATATTCATCAATCAGGGACAGGCATTCCCCAGGGTAGACTCATTCTCTCCATGTTTCACTATGATTAGTGTCGGAGGAATGGCCCAGTTAGGTGAATGGTCCAGGCTCAGAAATCATGGAAAGTTATTCTTCTATGATTGAGAAGAATAGTCCATATAGCCCATGGTTGATGTTTTACCTCTTGAGGGAAGATGCTCTTCCAAATATCATAGATGTAAGTGGAAGAATGGCCTAGATGACTCAGTTTGTATCATGGTATTGTTATGCAAGTTGATATCGGATGATATTATTACTATGGAGATTGTATGTCTCTGGACAGTAGTTGTATGCCATTGTGGTGGATGTGTTCCACTGGTTGTGACTATGTGTCACTGGTTAAATAGTCGCGTGACTACTTGGTGTGGTTGTCTACCACTAGATAGTAGTTGTGTACTACTATGGATAGACACAGTTGTGTTCTATTGAATTTCATTGTTCTGATTGCCACGAAGCTATCAGTAGTGTTGGAAATGATTACCAACTAGATGGATAGTCAATGTGTTGGTGGACAGATATTCTCTAGGTGGAAAATGGTCCAGACCAATTATTCTTCTAGGATGTATGTCTGGATTAGAAAAATAGTCCTTATAGCGCATGGCGTGGATTCCAGCATTTGTTGGAACAATTATTCTTCTAGGACATATGTTTGGATTAGAATAATAGTTCTTGTATCACTCTATGGAGTGAGTGACTTATTCAACATCATGCCTAGTTACTTAGATGGAGTATGGCTTTGAGAGATTATGCATTTGATGCTATCATATGATACTGATAACGATGATGGTGCTCATGATTTAATCATGAGATAGCCTATGTGGCCATGATGATGTTATCGATCAAATGGTATGTTTGTGCTCAATACCATTGCTTTCAATACCTCCCTAGCTAGGAGGGAGTGTTGATATTATGGTTGTTGTGGGAGGTATTGAAACTCCACATGTAACCCTAACAAGAATAGAATATTCTGAGAAGCAAGAAGACACCCTAAAGCATTGGGCATAACCCTAGAAGACAAGTCGGCTAAAGAAAATAATTAATATTGAGTTTTTAACCTCCAGAAAGAGAAGTAAACCCAGACAACTAAGGAAGAGCAGTATAAATACAGGATTCTAGAGCTCATTTGGACACACACAGCTCGCAACTGCAGAAATTTAGTAAGTGCACAAGTTTGGAGATTAGTTGCAATTACAACTACTGAAACTAGTATTTTCGGTTTTAGGCTTGAAATTTCTCTTGGTTATGGTTTGGAATTTTTTCTTGGTACGCTAGCTATGGAGAGTGGTACACTACCTTGATTGGCTTTTGGATATAGGGTTTTCTTCCAGAATTATTCTCTTTTTCAAGGTTAAGGTGCTCAGGGGTGGCTTCGGCCTATTTTTGGGTGACAATATTGCTATATTGTCTATGGTTAAACGAGCACACCTATTATTTCTAATAGTCCCCTTATGGCATAGCTTTAAGCATGGACCTCATGGGAAGATGATTTGCAGAAGTATACAAGAAGCCTTGGAAATATGGTTAAGTCATTAAGTGGTTAAGAAGCCCCAGAGGTGTGGTCATGAAGCCCAAATTTCATTGAAGAAAAAGAGTATGAAGAACATTGCAAATGCATGCAAAACATCCATTGATTGATGGTCCTCGTCAAGCCATCTCCAATGGTAGGTGGCATGCCATGTGGTTCCTCACAGTTGAGGAGTTATGAACTCCTAAAGATGAAGCCTCGAAGTATGGTCAAGAAGCCCCGGATCTAAGGTCAAGAAGTTATAAGATGGCCCTAAAGTCAAGTAAAGGAGAAAAAGTTGTTGCAAACAAAAATTTACAAGTCGACTCAAGGTCAAGTAGAGAAGGTACTTGGAAGGGTATAAATACACATCAAGAACCTCTCATTTTTATAATTCAATCTTGTGATCTCTTAGAACAATCTTGGAAACAAATTTCAGAGGGAAGTGAAGTGAACAAGGGCGAAATTCCAAGGGAAGATGAATTCTTGTGATGATGTGTTCTATTGTGTGTTTTTTAAAGATCATCTTACCATTTTTGCTATAAAATTTTTTCTAGAATGATTCAGATAGTGAAACTTGGAGGATATTGAGAAAACAAATCAAGATACATGTGGTACGAATTTCAGCTTCTGGGTCATTTTACGTTTATAAATACACTCTGTAGAAGATAGGGTTTTTTACTAGTCCTGTAAGTAGTCTCAAATAGGTGTTTCAGGTAAAAAATCATATCTTCTTCATAGAGGATCCAAATTATGTGAGACCAATTGCATTGGAAAGAGCACAGTCTTTAGTATTTTTTGAGTGAGTTTTAGAATCAGATATCAAATATTGAGTGTGTGGAATGTTGTACAAGTTCTCTCTTCATAATAGCCTAGAATTCAGGAAGGTCTGCCATATTCGCTATATCTCATTTTCAGTGACAAGTCAAAGAGCGGAAATCGGAGGAATTTCATAGAAGATATTGAAAAATATTGGGTACAAGTTTAAGATATTGATTCATTATAGGTATGGATATATACTTGTTGGAAGTTAGGGTTTGTGACTAATCCATAAACTAGTCTCAAACAAGTGTTCAAAATAAATTTAACAAGTGATGTTGGGATATTTGTGTGGACCCAAGTTGATAGTGTTGATATATCATTTGTGGTGCTTCTAATTTTTTATGATGTGATGTATCAGTTTCGATGATGGTGGTGGATCTAGTTTTTTATGATGATGATGGATCAGTTTTGATGATGATGATGTATCACTGACAGTAACAGTGAGAATTTGAGTCTCTCGTTTATATTCAAGGGTGGTTGGGTGGTGCATGGGAATATTGGTGTCTTCAGATAGCAGGTCAGTGCTTGCTGGGGGATTGCATCTTCCTTTGAGTTGTTGTTCATAAAACTAGAGGGTTGGAGAAAGCCTCCCTCCAATTGGAGCTGGAGAATCTAGGGAGTTGTAGCTTCCTTCAGGTTGGATCCTGTAAACTAGGGGGTTGGAGCCTCCTTTCAGTTGATGTTGTAGAATCTTGGAAGTTGGTGCTTCATGTGAATGTAATATTCAATATATATATTAAAAGTGTTCTATGGTTTTATACCATTTGGGTTTCCACGTAAATTCGTGTGTATTGTGTATCTGTGGTTACATGTTTATGATATCTTGAATGCAATCATAAGTGATAAGTTGTTGACAACATAATATTTACATGTTACGATTAAAAATGGTAAAAAGTGCTTGATACTTATTCACCCCCCCCTTCTCAATATCAGTGAATATTCCAACATTGTTTTGTGAATTTGGTGACTCCTCTCTAGGCGTGAATGTTCTCAGTATCTCGATGAATTGAGTATCGTGTGTGTTATCTTTCTCTCTCATGCCTTCTTCCTCCTCATCCCTTTTCCTTCATTGAGACATTCTCTCTATCCCTAGATATCCACACTTGCTTCTGTCATAATCCAACTCTTATGGTCAAGCTTTCGAATCGAAAGGGTAACTCTGCGTACCTCTGGCTGACAGTTGCAGCCGCCCCTTCACTCTTTCAAGTACAAGTCCAAAGGCGGTTATAATTTCTCCAACTACCCAATATGAATGTCATTAATGGGTTCTTTGTGGTCAAGGTAAACAGGGTACTTTGGACAGGTTAGGCATTCAAGGTTCTGTAGTTTCATTTTTTAATTAATGTGCAAGATTTATATTTTATTCAATAAAATTCCCTAGTTCCGCCTCACCCATCCCACTTGTGCTATCATGGGAAATACTGCAAGGCTTCCTTCTTAGTCAGTTGTCTAGAGTTTTTATTATCATAAATACAATTACCATCTTCATCAATTATAATGCATGAAGTCTTAAACATAATTACAAATTTGGGGAAAATAGGTTGTTACCTCCCCCCCCCCCCTTAAGGAAACATCATCCTCGGTGTTTTTAACACCATATATACAAATTTACACATAAATAAAAATAGTTGATGCCACCCTAATGGCATCTTGCAATTCCCATGTGGCCTCATCTACTCCAAAGTGCTTCCATTGCACTTTGACCTACAAGACAACCCGGTTCTGGAGAAATGTCTCTTTCTTGTCAAGGATACGTTGAGGATCAGGTTGGAATTATCCCTTTGGTTCCACATGTATCACAATCCAATCAATAACATGATTAGAATCATGAATATACTTATTTAATAAGGATACATGGAACACATTATGAGCTCTAATAGTAGGTGGTAGGGCAAGTTTGTATGCCACTAGTCTGACTCTTTCCAAGACTTCAAATGGTCCACAATAGTGGTGCACTCAATTGGCAGAAGTTCACATTCTCATGGATCTCCTTTTCGGTTTCACTCTGATATACACATGATCTGCCACCTTAAATTTTTTATGAGTCATTTTTCTATTTGCATAGATTTTATGTATATCCTAGTGTGCTTTCAAATTATGCCTTATTCTGATCACTTCTTGTTCCATTTCTCTTAACAAGTCTGGTCCAAGTGTGACCCTATTCACTATGTTGTCATGGATAATTGGAAATATGCATCTTCTGCCATACAGAGCTTCAAATGGGCTCATCTTCAATTACTCTTGATAACCATTGTTGTAGGAAAATTCTACCAAGTCTAGATATTATTCCCACTGTTTGGTTTGATGCATGACATGCATCCTTAACATGTCTTCCATCACTCTATTTACTATTTCAGTCTATCCATATGTTTGAGGATGGTAGGTTGTTTTGAATGCCAGTTGTGTTCCTAAGCCCGCAAACAAACATTTCTAGAAATAATAATCTTGGGAATACCATGCAACCTAAAAATCTCTTTCATGAAAACATTATTACAATCTATAGCTTTAAAAGTAGACTTGATTGGAATAAAGTGAGTTTCCTTGTTAAAATTATCCACTACTTCCATGATTGCATCATGTTGCCTAATTGTCCTCAAAAAACCTATGATGAAATCCATGGAAATAGTTTGCCACTTCCATTCTGGAATTTGCAATGGTTGGAATAGTCTACCAGGGTGTTTATGTTCAACTTTGACATGTTGACACTCCATGCACTTTACAACATACTCTGCAATGTTCTAATTCATTCTTGGCCAATAATGCAATTTCCTTACTATTTTTATCATTTTATAATAGCCAAGATGACCCACATAAGGTCTCCTATGAACTCATCCATAATGAGGTGTTTCATCTATGTTAAATCAGGTACCTACAATCTGTTATTATACAACAATAGCTCATATGTTGTAAGTTTGTATTCATCATGCTTCTTCATGTTTGGCTCTTACTACAAACTTTCTTTTACTGTATTGAAAAGCTTATCCTCTTACAAGAGATTTCTTATTCTCTGTTTAATGTCAGCCTCGCCTACACTTGATGTTGCTAGGTGCATTGTTTGCACACTTCAGTTGAGTGCATATGCCACTCAGTTTTCTTTTCCTTTTATATTTTTTATCTTGAAATCAAACTCATTAATTAGTGACATCCACCTGCCATGTCTAACATTCAATCATGGATGATCAAATAGATATTTCAATCCACAATGATCTGTCATCATGAAAAATCTTCTCCCAAGCAAGTAATGCCTCCACCTCTTTAATGCGTGTACAATAGTTGCAAGCTCTAAATCATGGGTGACATATTATTGATCATGCTCATTCATCTTCCTTGATTCATAACAGATCATGTGTCCTTCATGCATAAGGACTCCACCGAGTCTTTCTTTCCAAGCATCGGTGCAGACTAAGAAATCGTTCTCAGGGTTTGCAATCTTCAAAATAGGGGCATTGGTTAAGAGATGCTTTAGCTGCTAAAAGTTGGATTCACACTCTGTTGACCATATAAACTTCATCCCTTTTATTTGCAATGAGGTAATGGGATGATCGATCTTGTAAAATCCCTTAATAAACCTCCTTTAGTATCCAGTCAATCCCATAAATGATATTACCTATGTTACATTCCAAGGGGTTTTCCAATCCATGATCGCCTTGATCTTTTTAGGATCTACTACCACTCCCTCTTCTAATATGGTGCGACCCAAATACTAAATTTCCTTCTGTAGAAGTCACACTTGTTATATTTAGCATATAGTTAGTGATCTCTTAGCACTTGTAACACCAACCTGAGATGTTGCTTGTTCTCTTCCTTGGTATTGGAATATACTAGGATATTGTCGACAAACACAAGAATGAACTTATCCAAATATTTGTTGAGAACACTATTCATTAAACACATAAAGGTGGTTGGTATGTTGGTAAGCCCAAATGGAACCACCACAAACTCATAGTGTCCACATATTCTTCTAAAATTTGTCTTGTAGATGTCTTCATCCTTAATCATGACTTGGTTATATCTTGATCTCAAATCAATTTTAGAGAAGATTGTAGCTCCTCTAAGTTGATCAAAAAGATCGTCGATCATGGGAAATGAGTACATGTTCTTGATGGTCATCTTGCTCAACTATCGATAGTCAATACACAATCGCAAGGTACCATCCTTTTTCTTAACGAACAACGTGGGTGCTCCCTGTTTATTTTTCAATAAGCTAGGTTAAGCATGAAGTTCATTCCATTTTAGCATTTAACCATAACCATAAATGTTGCAGAAACCTAGATCACAAGAAGAATCACCATGCACAAGAACACAAGAAGTATCCTGGGAAACCCTTCTCCAAAAGGGAATAAAACCCAGCCAAATCCTTTGTTATATTCTTCAAGAGAAATACCTTCACCACCAAGATAAACCCTAGCAAACAAGAGGGTGCTCAAACCCTAGAACTCTAGCACCCAAGAGAGGTGTGCACCTTTTCCAAAGAAGTGTACTTGCTGAAATTTCCAAACTCACATGAAAGATGTATTTCCTCAAAGGGGATTTTACTTTTACTTATACTAACCTAATCATTTCAACAAAAGTGTCTATTGGCACAATAGGGCCAACCTCACTTATCTTATAATATAATTAATATTAACCAGATTAATTATCTTTTACATTAATTACCAGTTACATTAAGGTAGGGCCGACGTGTACCCTTTATATTACAATTAGGGTTACAGGCAGGTCTGACTCTTGTACAATATAGCAAACGATATGATACACCCACTAGTGCTCATCCACTAGGGGCACATCCATATGGATGTCCATATCTCTGGCTCGGTGCATTACATAGGAGAACCATATATTCACACATTCAGTTTTGCTCGTCCATAGGCATGTCCACTCTACAGATATTATTTCCCACTACCTCACATGGGAGAATCATCTGGAGTTTTCTCATCAACTCTGTTGCTCAGAGGAGGCTAATACATCATCTTCATTTATGTTCACATGACGATGCACCCAGCACTTTAGGGTTTCACATGTTCACCTTGTGCTCAGCCACAGGCACGTCTAACTCAACAGATTGCCTTTCCCACTGGATAATCATTTGGAGTTCTTATCAACTCTTTGAATGGAGGAGGTCATCTCTAAGTTCCGGCTTAATCTCAGGCAGGAGACATGTACCCTTATTAGGGGATTTCTCTCAGGTTTGTAAGCTGAGAGAAAGACTCACATAGCTGCAATGATCCACATCTCACAGGTTTGTAAGATGGAGAATGTATCACATAGCTGCAATCATCAACACTCCCTCTCAGCTAGGGAGGCATTCTTCATCATGCCAAATATCACACGGATGTACTCTGAATTTTGTCTTGGCTAGAGTCATCAATACTCCCTCTCAACTGTTGGGACTCAGAAATGTCATATTTTCATCCACCTTTCCCTTCACTATTCCTTACATTTCATCGCCCC
>SNQJ01S0066514.1:58519-69066 GCA_010110895.2 Picea sitchensis
CCTTAAAAACATGATTTCTGGAAGCAGACAAATGTAACTTCTCTCAGGAAAGTGTTCTTAGTAAAGAGTTTGATTTTCCATCATCAAAACATCATCATGACATCATCATAATGACCAAATTTGTGGATAACACCAGTGTCATTTTCTTTTCAACAAGCACCAAGTTGTGACCCTCTCATCTCCAGTCTGGATATGTGTATTCTCTATTCCAGAGTGAGAATTCATGTCTTGGGAAAGCTTCCTATTTTCCTCAATAAAACTTCATGGTTTCTCTCTATTTCTCTGGTCTGCTTACGGGAGGTATGTCTTCTCATTCAAATTACCATATGTTCGTGAGTCTGGCAACTACTCTTTGGGCATGAATGTTCTTTGTCTCTCTAGTAATTGAGTATCATGTGTGTTCTCTTTCTCTTCCATGCCTTCTTCCTTCTCATTCTTTTTCCTTCACTAAGACATTCTCTATGTCCCTCAGGATCCCCACTTTCTTCTATCATAAGCCAAATCTCAAGGTCAAGCTCCCTAATAGAAGGGGTAATTCTACATACCTCTGGAAAATAGCTACAACCACCCCTTCACTATTCTGAGTACAAGTTTGAAGGTAGTTATCACTGCTCCAACTACCCAATATGAATTCCATTAACGAGTTCCTTGTGGTCAAGGTAAACAGGGTACTTTGGACAGGTTAGGAATTTAAAGGTATGTAGGTGTAGTTTTGTATTGTTGGGAAATCTTCATATTTTATTCATTAAAACTTCCCAGTTCCACCTGGCCCATCCCACTCATGGTATCATGGCCAGTACTATAAGGCTTGTCTCTCAATCAGTTGTCCAGTTTTTTTATTATCATAAACACAATTATCATCTTCATTAATTATAATGCATGAAGTATTAAACATAATTACATATTTGGTGAAAATGGGGTGTTACAATGTAACACGGGCAACAAGGTATATATCTAGTCCATAAAAAAGAAAAATTTCCCTAACTTTTTATTTTCACCCTAAAACAACCTAGGCACAAGTTTTCCAAGAATAGTTGGGTGCAAGTTTCCTTTAGCTATCTCACACCTGAGGAGTAGGAAAGACAAAAATGTGAACATAGAGAGAAAAGAAAATAAATATAAAATAAAAACAAGATACATAACATAGTTACAACAATGTACTACAATAGATCTCATACTGACAAAGGCTATAAATATAAAGCCAGAGAACAAATTGCATATTAAAACCCTAAATCCAATCCATAAAGGAGATTGGAAATAAAAGAAACTCCTCGCCAATGGAGTCACCAAGTTGTTGATGATATTTTTTATATGTTAGTTGTACTACTAGATCCCCACCAGTTGATTAAAGGGCTAGTGGTAGAGAAGAAGAAATATATTTTACTTTACTATGCTAAACAAGAAAGATATCTAACTAGGGTTTCAAGAAAGAAGGAAAGAAAGGACTTGTAAAATTGTGTTCCTTAATGGATCTTCAAATCTTGAATGGATGAGGAAGAAGATGAGATCTATCTCCAAGAATCCTACATGCAAGTCAAGTAAAAACACCTTTCCTACTCTACAAGTGGCAAAACCATATATCTAACCTACAAGGAAAAGTATAAACCCATATCGACATTGTTTCAAGATTTAATGAGAGAAAGAAAATGCATTAGAGTATTACCATCAAATTAACAAAAGTAAATGGGCATAAATAAATTAGGTGATTGTGTTAAAAAGATGAGGATATTGCATCTATGAAATCCATAGCTTCATTATTGTGAGATGGTTCTAAGTCCCTTATCCTTGAAATTCATTCCTCTTCGTGGCTCTTTTTTGTCCAACATTCTCCAATGTCTTCAATAGTTCTCCTCTCTTTGACCTTCCATCAGAAAATTAGGCCAATAGAAGGAAGAGTGCAAACACTACAAGGAAAACACCTTCTAGCAGAGCTTTTTGCAAATGCTTTTAGTGTTACAATATTGGGAAAAATTATCAAAAATATCTCCCCTAAAATTCCCACAGTTGATAGTGGAGGTTGTAGCATAGGTTTTATAGATTCTAACTATAACTAAAAATTTAGGGTGGTTGAAGGTTCTAGCGGAGGTTTTTTTATCGGTGTGATTCTATCTATATGGTGCACCAATGCATCAATTATATATAATACACATGAATGCACTACTAAATGATACACACTATTCAAAAATACCTATACTAAGCATCGATGTATGCAACATATTTTCGAAGTCTCAGTTGTGTATTTTAGATATCAAAAGCAATGGGACACATCTATCAATAAAAAACACTAGTGCACCACATCTTGATATGTGTTGGGCATTTAAAAATAAATATTATGAACCGTTGCACCACATCTTGATATGCATTGGGGATTTAAAAATAAATATTATGAACCAGCGCACCACATCTTGATAAGCATCAAGGATTTAAAAGAAAATATTGTGCATTATATATATTATGAAGTCGCAGTGCATAGTTTATATAATGAAATCACATGTGCATACTACATATGTAGCAATGGTGTGTATATCATCTTATGCACCATACGTTTAGGGAATGATAATGATAATAATTGTTGGAATACTGGGAGGGGGGGTGAATCAGTATGAGCACCTTTTACCACTTTCAATCACAGTATATATAAACTTCAACTTTATCAACATTATGCAATAGTTTATCACTTATGAATCCAGTATATCATTGCATCATAAACAATATCATTCATCGATGCATAATAAACAACCACAGATACACAGTACACCATAATTTACGTGAAAACCCAAACAAGAGAAAACCACATAATGCTTTCGTATATATATCAAGAATACATTCATAGGAATCACCAACTTCCAAATTCTCTAGAAACAACTCGAAGGAGTCACCAACTCCCTTATTTACAAGCACCAACCTGAAGGAAACTACAACTCCCTGAATTCTACAGTTGCAACTGGAAGGAGGCTACACCCCCCTGATTCGCAGGCACCAACCTGAAGGAAGATCTAACTCCCTGTGTTCTCCAGCACAAACTAGAAGGAGGCTATGACCCCCTGATTTACAGGCACCAACCTGAAGGGAGATACAACTCCCTGAATTCTCTGGCACCAGCCGGAAGGAGGCTACAACCCCATTTACTTTCCCCATCCTATCACCCTGGAATATAAGTGTAGACTCATTGTCACTACCATTGATCAACCTGTAACTACCACTATCACCAACCTGTCACTATCAAATCAACCAATCATTGTCACTCTGTCACATCAACCAAATAGTGTCACTATCACTGTCACATAAACCTGTGACTGCCATTGTCACATCAACTTAGCACTGATGATCAACCAATCATCCAACATGTCACTGTCACCATCACTTTCATACCATCATCAATCAACTATAACCAGATCCACTCACATGGATACCAAAACCATCACCAAACCATGTACATCAACCATAAACCATGTACATAAATCATCAACCATGTAAATCAATCATCAACCATGTACCAAAAACTATACCATACCATGTACATCAATCATCAACCATGTACATCAATCATGTACCATATCACCTACATCAACCATGTATCAAATATGTACCATCTCATGCATCAACTAGATGCCAACTGACTCAAGATATGTCTCAATCATGCCATACACCATCTACCATAAGATATCATCAATGAAGTGACTCGAGCATAACCAAGATAGCCACAATACCAAGATACCATTATAGCCAAGATGTGCTTCTAATCAATGTACCATAACATCACCAAGGTGTACCTCAACATGTAAAAACATCACCAAGACATGCCTTAAGCATGCAAAACAACATCTAATTCATGTACCTCAAACATGTGCCATAACCTCATCAAGATGTGCATCAACCATGCATCAATGTCACCAAGAAATGCACCGCATACATGTACCAATAATATGCCTCACGCCATGCACCAAATATGTTCCTCAAACATATACCAATGCCTCAAAAAGATACCAAATGCATGACCATCACATCATCAACAAGAAACCAAGATGTACCTCAAACCATGTGCCTAAAGCATGTGCCAACATCCATAAACCATGTACCAAGAGATATCATCAAACATGTGCCATATCACTCATGATATTCCTCAAGCATATATCATACAACAAACCAATGCCAAGTATCCAAGATGTGCCTCAACGCATATACCAAAACTCACATAGACATGCCTCAAGCATGTGCCATAACATCATCAACATGTAACCTTCAAAACATGCACATAGACACACCTTTACACTTGTAGTTGACCTAATACAATATTTTAGACCTATATCTCTTCCTCGGACTCAACAACCTGGTACTAGCATTCTCCCTTAACTTTGTCTTAGCCTCGTGGGACCAATATAAGTGTCACGCGAGGCCTCGCATGACAAGCACTAAGCAACCCACGGGGGTGCCTCACAGGACGCCAGTAGTCAAACCCACGAGGGTCAACCAAACTAGGGTTTCTCAAAATCCCTCGCTCTCCTCTGTAATCCTGAACTTTCACATTCACACTTCCTTCACTATCTCAGACTCACCGTAACAGATTCTCCAGTAGATCACTTTCTCACATAGAAGATATTCAATAAACTTGTGTGTGAATGTTCAAATGAGTGGCTTCATGTTGCATATTTAAACCTTTGCTAAGTAATTTCTCTCCTTAACTTTAGGACTTCTTGTTGCAACCACTTTTCCCTTTGATTAATGAATTGTAACTATTTAGGGGCTTCTTAACCCATCTTTGGGGCTTCCATCTTCATGACCTCGTAACTCCTCAACCATGGGGAACTACGTCATCTACCACCTACCATTAGAAACGGCATGACAAGGATTATACATATATGCGTGTGTTACCTGTATTTACATTTTCCTTCATGTCATTATTCCTCAAACAACTTCGAGATTCATTTCCACACTTATGGGTTTCTTGTAGACTTCTTTAAGGCATCTTCCTGTGATGGCCATGCTTAAAGTTACGCCATAAGGGGACTACTTTGGATACTTCTCCAAATACACCCATCACATATGTTGACAGTAATGAAAACCACTTATGTTAACATCAATGATAACCAATTTTCCAACAGCATCAATGACAATCAACTGTCTAACAATCTCCCCCTTTGGCATTGATGGCAACACTCATACTCCCCTTGTGACCATTTCTCCTCCAATGTTTCTCTCCCCCTTTGAAATCAAGGGAAAAGGGTATCTCCCTTTGGGGCTACTCCCCATGTCTTGATGCTTATGATCTTTCTTTTTCTCCTCTTTTGAAATCATGGGTAAAAGGGTAACTCCGCCTCTCAATATGCCTTCTATGAACAATCTTTCTGTAACGTCATGCGCTCCCCCTATCCTCATGCTTCTTATATTTCTTTCCTAATATCTTTCTCTAACAATTTCTCTTCCCTTGATTTCTCTGCAAGATATCATGTAGATCAATATGGGACTTCTTGCATATGCTTTATTTCCTCTCTTTCAGTGCTTATTGTCCATTGGTGCTTCCTCTTGATATAAAAATATTCAAAGTTAATTAACTTCAAATTTTCATGGCTTGTCAAGTTCACATCAATGACCATACTTTCCTCTGATGATATTATTTTTGTTGATGATTTATCTTCTCTATTGTGTTGACCCTTTCATTGCTTTCCTTCCTGTCACTAATTGATTCCACTTGTCCATCGATTCCACTTGTTAATATGCTTTCATCCACTGTTATGCATCTTCTCTAATTCATATATTTTGTACTCTCTACTAAATATCTCATGAATCCATATTTTTCCATATTTCATGAAATTGACCATGACTCTGCTACTCAACTGCACACAATGATAACCCATCTGCCACAACTAATCACAACATATTCCTTGTTGCTCAATTTGTCTGTTCTATATGTAAACCAAACTCTACACGTCTGCAACAATATGTATTGAATATAACCATGCATGAATACCTTCATGGAATCCTCTATATGATCATGAACCTCTTCCTGAAAAGTGTTCCATTGATATTCTTCATAATTGTCAGTTGATACCTACATGGGAATGTGTTCTGAAAGTTGCTCCTCAAACAATCAAATTGTCATAAGACATTCTGCACTTTTGTCATCAAACCACTCTGAAATTTCTTTCCCAAAATCTGTAAACACTTCAGACTACTCGAAAGATAGTTCTCTTATCTGTATATTTGTTTCTTAGACTCCCCATGTTCAATATTCATATTTATTGGGAGTCTCCAAGCCAAATGGCTCAGAAAATACCCACTTTGATGCAAAGTAATATTGCTCTTCATTTGTGGATTCATCATCATCCTCTTTCTAAATTATGACGTTCTTTTCATCTCCTTTCTGAATTCTGGAATCTTTCTCTTAATCCTCTTTCTGGATTCTAACAACTTCTTCCTTGCATGTGGATTCATTATGATATCGCTCTGTTGCAAATCTTGTGACTACGATCTTTGGGACTTGGTTTTCATTCACATGTTCTTCTTGTTTGTCATTTCTTCTCCAAACCTTCCTGTATCTGACATCTTCCTTTTTCCCTGTAGATTTTTCTTGATCTTGTACTACTGCAAATCATGAGAGTGTGACTTCTAGGTGTTCTTCATTCATTTGTTCTTCCTTTACCTAGTCTTGTTTTCTTTTCCAAATCTTCTTATATCTGATATTGGTTCTCTCTTTCTTAGAAGTTTCCATCATGCTACAGTCATGAGCTATGTGTCCATAGTTATGGAATTTGTAACATTCAATATTATATGGAGTCACATATGCATTTCTTTCTTGACCATTTCTTCCATGAGCTCTGCAATCTGCAGCTTTATGTACAAAGTTGGTACAAATAAAACGATTACCATAAAATAAAATTCCATACATGGGAATGAATGATCTTCTGTGTGGTGTATTCCTTCTAAACTCATGCCTTGGTTCATCATAATCTTCTCTTTTGTTGTTTCCTTCACAATGGTTTAATCTTCTATGATACCTGAAAGTGGAGGGACTTCTTTGATATTCGTCTCTTTTGTAATATTATTCTTGAGTTTTCTTCATTTCTGGAATGTTCTTTTTTTAGGGCACACATTCTTCCTTCTCAATAGGGCCTTTGATAACTTATGCATAACTCTTAGCCTTCTCTTCATTCTTCCCTTTCTAGTAACCTGTAACATTTTTCTTCAACTTTCTTTACTGATGGTGTGGAGCTTCCTCTCTCTTCAATGTTCTTGTCGAGCTTGACAACTTTGATTCTTAAGGTAACAACTTCTTCTTCAAGCTTCTCACAATCTTATTATTTCTTCATCATCTAGATCTTCATAAGTTCTTCTATTCTCTTTGCTCGTTTGATTTGGGTTTTCAAGGTGATGATTTCCTCTTCAAGTATTATTTGTTGACTGATCAAAATTTCTTCTCTCTTCTCTTATTCCTTTCTTTTTGATATTATTTGGGCTTCCAAACACTATTTCTATTTCAATTGATATTTGAGAGTTTCTTCAATTACTTTGGCTTCATCCAACTAATATTTTAGATTCATGACAACCTGCCTTATTTCTCCAGACCTTCCTTTAGCGTGATCAATTATTCCTTGAGGAAATTGTTTTCCCTCCTTTATTTTCTTAGCTCGCTCAAAGCACTGATTAGTTCTGCTTCAAGATTTAGTATGCCTTTTTCACAATCTTCTTCTTTTGAATATGTCTGACATGAAGATCATCTTTCTTCTTGTTTTTCTTCAACATCTTCCTTATTTTGATTAACATGTTATGGATCTACAGTAGAATGGGATTCCTTAAAGTATAAATTATTTATCTTATCCCAAAGTTATTTGGTTGATGAACATTTTCCCACTTTGTCTTTTATTGGATCCGGTAATCCTTCCAAGATAAAATCCATTTCTATTTTGTTATTTCTATTCAATTTCTTCTTGGTTGTTGTCATAGTTTTCTTTGAAATGGTGTATCTTGTAACAATTGAGTACCAAACATCATACCACTGTGCTCCTAGAAATGCTTGCATCTTGTTTCTCCACGTCTCATAGTTCTGACCATTCTGACCATCAAACATTGGTGCTCCATTCTTAGAGTACTCATTGATCTTTCTTCGAGTGGTTAAACTATTTTCTTGAAGTACTGACTCTAATACCAATTGTTGGAATACTGATAGGGGGGGGTGAATTAGTATGAGCACTTTTTACCACTTTCAATCATAGTATATATAAACTTCAACTTTATTAGTGGTATTCAATATTTTATCACTTATGTATTCATTATATCATTGCATCATAAACAGTATCATTCATCAGTGCATAATAAACAACCACATATACACAGTACACCAGAATTTACGTGGAAACCCAAATGGGAGAAAACCATGGAATGTTTTCTTATATATATCAAGAATACATTCATAGGAAGCATCAACTTCCAAATTCTCCAGCACCAATTGGAAGGAGGCACCAACCCCTTGATTTACAGGAACCAACCTGAAGGAAGATACAACTCCCTGAATTCTCCAGTTGCAACTGCAAGGAGGCTACGACCCCCTGATTTACAAGCACCAACCTAAAGGAAGCTCCAACTCCCTGTGTTCTACGGAACCAACTTGAAGGAGGCTATGACCCCCTGATTTACAGGCACCAACCTGAAGGAAGCTACAACTCCCTGAATTCTCTCGCACCAATCGGAAGGAGGATACAACAGCCTTTCCTTGCCCCCTCCTGTTAACCTGAAATATAAGTGTAGACTCATTGTCACTACCACTGATCCACCTATAACCGCCACTATCACCAACCTGTCACTATCACATCAACCAATCACTGTCATTATGTCACATCAACCAAACACTATCATTGTCACATCAACCTATGACTATCATTGTCACATCAACCTGTCACTAATGATCAACCAATCATCCAACCTTTCATTGTCACCGTCACTATCATACCATCATCAATCAACTATAACCATATCCACTCACATGGATACCAAAACCATCACCAAACCATGTACACCAATCATCAACCATGTACCAAACCCTGTACCATACCATGCACATCAACCATGTACCGAAACCTGTACATACCATGTACATCAATCATGTACCATATCACATACATCAACCATGTATGAAATCGGTACCATATCATGCATCAACTATATACCATATCACTCAATATATGTATCAATCATTCCATACACCACCTACCATAAGATATCATCAATGAAGTGCCTCAAGAATAACCAAGATAGTCACAATACCAAGATACCATTATAGTCTGGATGTGCTTCTAATCAATGTACCATAACATCACCAAGGTGTACCTCAACATGTACCAACATCACCAAGACATGCTTCAAGCATGTACCACTACATCCAATGCATGTACCTCAAATATGTGCCATAACCTCATCAATATGTGCCTCAACCATGCATCAATGTCACCAAGAAATGCACCTCATACATGTACCAAGAACATGCCTCGTACCATGCACCAAATATGTGCCTCAAACATATACCAATTCCTCAACAAGATACCAAAGGCATGACCATCACATCATCAACAAGTAACCAATATGTACCTCAAACCATGTGCCTCAAGCATGTACCAACATCCATAAACCATGTACCAAGAGATACCATCAAACATGTGTCATATCACTCATGATATTCCGCAAGCATATATCATACAATAAACCATATGCCAAGTATAGGAAATTCTGGAAGGTATAGGAAATCCAGCAAACAATATGCCAAGTATAGGAGGTTCTGTAAGCTTTAGGAAATGTGCTTGACTCCTTTGTTAAAGTTTTAGAAATTACAAAGAAAGGTAAATATACCTCTTATGCTAGAATATGTCCTTACACCAATGTCATGTGCCTCAAGCATGTACCAACATCCATAAAACATATACCAAGAGATACCATCAAACATATGACATATCACTCATGATATTCCTCAAGCATATATCATACAACAAACCATATGCCAAGTATAAGAAATTATGGAAGGTATAGGAAATCCATCAAACAATATGCCAAGCATAGGAGGTTCTGTAAAGTATAGGAAATGTGCTTGACTCCTTTGTTAAAGTTTTATAAATTACCAAGAAAGGTAAATATACCTCCTATGCTAGAATATGTCCTTACATCAATGTATCCCAAGTGTTTCCTAACTCCATCTTCCTCCACTTTAAAAATAATCAATGGATGCATCCCCTCGGCTATGAGCACATACCGTTTAGATGTCGTGAATTCCATGAGCATGGGCATCTGTTCAGAAAAATCCCTCTTAACAAGAAGAAAGAAAATGTAAAGGCCACCTCAACAAAGGATGTAGAGGGATTTGAAACAAGAATTCTAGAAGACACAATACCAGAAAGTTTGCAAGCCTGAATAACAATCCCAATATTGTAACTAGTAACCAATTTGAAACGCTACAATCTGTTGAAATAATGTAACTGCGAAGAGCATTCTTATTATTTTGTTATTGGATTAAATCCCCATTGTGGATTAATCATGTCATTATTATTATTTTTATTATTAGGTTA